>SNQJ01S0022586.1:74635-85308 GCA_010110895.2 Picea sitchensis
AGTCCACACTGACCTATGTGGACCAATGCAAATAGAGTCAATTGGTGGTAGTTTTTACTTTCTGACGTTTATTGATGATCTCAGCAGGAAAATTTGGATCTATTTTCTCAGACACAAGTCTGAAACATTTACAAAATTCAAAGAATTCAAAGCAGAATCTGAAAAACAGAGTGGCAAATTTCTCAAAGTACTCAGGTCAGATGGAAGAGGCGAATACAACTCCAGAGAATTTATCAAAATATGACACATTGACACTCGGCGAATTTCAAAATATGACACATTTGATAAATTGTTGTATCAAAATTGTTTATAAAAATTATATAAGAGTTTTGTAACCAAAATTTGAAAAAGAAAAGACTTTAAAAAGAGTTAAGATTTAAAAAATAACATTTTATAAGAATTTTGTAACCAAAATTTACAAAAAGAAAAGACTTAAAAAAAAGAGAGACTATAATGCTGGCTAAACTGCCCATGATTGTGCATGTTTTAAAAAAAACCTAAGAAATAAATTGATCCAAGTATGTATGTTGGAATGGCATATATAACACGGAATGTGCTGTAATCTTGTAAGAGGAACATAAATTGTTGGAATGGCATATATAACACGGAATGTGCTATAATCTTGTAAGAGGAACATAAATTGTAAAATGAGGAGAAAGTTGTAAAATGGTACTTAATAAAATCGGCTAACCAGATTTAAATACACGGGGAGAGAAGCTAGAATATACACGGGGAGAGAAACTATAATCGGCTAACCTTTATGCGGTTCGGACGTTGTAAATACACACCTCCATAAACCGAATCATTAGCTAACTGATAATCACCGCATAGAGCGAAAAAACTCGTTCTCAACTAAATAAAAATTCAATATATACAAAAGCAGCCATAGACAATCAAAATATGATATAATAAAAGTTAGAAACTAAACTACTCCGGATCGTCTTCCACGTGCATGAGCTCCCATACTGATTATATTAGAATAGCGAGAGCATGAAACCAGTAATATTTACCCACTCTAATTTAATTAGAGTGGCCATCAAACAAAACGACTAACGTATCTATTATTACAAGGGAAAGAAAATTAATTACTAATACATTGAAATACGATTGAATGGACTGTATGCAGCTATGCTATTAGTAGAAGCGGTTGAATCCCTGTGGCAGTTCAATGACGCCCGAAGTTCCTCCAAACACTTCAGCGAAATGCTTTCGGATTCGGCGAAGTGATTGAAGGAACTCCCGGCATTGAGAACCAGCTGTGAGTGATGATGGCGAAGGTTCGTCGTTGTGGTCATGATGGATAGATAACAGGAGGGATGATCATCTTCTTAAATACTATTCTCTCTTTGTCGTTCTGATAACTCAAGGAAGGACGGTTGAAACTCTAAATAACACATATTCATTCATTGCACTTGGACGAAAGTCTGTTTACCTCATTACATTCAATGAATGAACTTGGTTCAATATCAACCATTCATCCGTATTCTCTTTAGTTCAACTTGTACGATTTAAATGTAGGGAGGGCCCAGATTTGAGTAGCTTTGGCAAGGTTTTAGCTATGTTTAACAGTGGTCATTGTATAGAAAGAGCTTTTCTACATTTTACTATGAAGGAGATCTGTAATTCCTTCCATGATAGACATGGAGTTGCATATGCCATTTAAAAAATGAAATAATAACAAAAAAGATTTCAATGTAGATTATAAATAAAATATTTCAAAATATATTTTAGGTAAATTAATTTTATATCAAAAGATATATATAGAGAAAGTGACATAGTAATTAAAAGTGGTGTGTTTTATTTTCCTTGAGGGAAAAGCCTAATTCCTTCAATGCTTAATACGGAGTTTACATGTAACATTTAAAAATATATTAATAAAAAAAATAAAAATCAATGTGAACCATGAATAAAGTATTTCTATGTGGATTTTAATCACTTGTAAGCTATACAATCTAGGGTTTACTAAAACTTATAAGCACGCGTGCCATGGCTTCGTCGGTGGAGGGACCTCAAGCTATTTGTTATTTTTCTCATTTTAGCAGTTGTAGTAAGCATTTTTAGTTTGGCTTCCATGTATGGTGTTGCAATGGCTACCTTGGGCATGCTCGGTACAATTGCAACTAGATTGGCCATTGATGCATATGGACCTATCAATGACAATGGTGGAATTGTTGAGATGGCCCGTATGAATCACACGATCCACGAAAGGATTGATGCCTTAATGCAGCTGGAAACACTACTACTTCCATTGGCAAGAGATTTACTATTTGTTCAGTTACATTGGTATCATTTGCATTTCTTGTAGCTTTCTTTTTTTCAGCCGTGTTGCAATTCAAAGTGTGGATTTTTTTATTCCAAAAGTGTTCATCAGTTTAATTGTTGGGGTAATGCTTCCTTATTAGTTCTCTACCATGACAATGAAAAGTATTGGTAGTACATCCTTGGAAATGGTTGAAGAGGTTAGGAGGAAATTCAACACCATCCCAGGTCCGATGGAAGGTTTAGTCATCTCATACTTGCTGTAAATTTGATTACATATGAGGATTGGTTTAATTTGTCAAAAATTATTGCAACTCATCTTTGTAAACATTCATGAAAGATACCCTTTCCCCTACTTCACATGCATGAGTACATGCAAAGTATCGAGTGTGGGGGAGCGGTTCTTTGATCCATCATATTCTGGAAAAACATTATTCAAATTCAAGTGCTTTTGCACCTACAACAAGGATGTTACAACCAATTGTTTTTTTCCGAGAGGCACTTTTTGTATAGAGATTGCAAGGGATGAAATAATTGGTTTTGTTCTCCACACAACAAATTGAGTTAAATGCGGAGAAAATTTGTTGAAAATATATGAAAAGGGATATATCGACAGGTTTTCAAACTGATTTTATAAAAAATATCAAAATGTTTGTAAAAGCTACAACCAATTTTCTATTGTTGATTTGTAGTTTTGAGTGGTTGAAAGCATCCCAGGATTAAATTTTGACTTGGAGACAATTTAAAATCATTATAAGATGCTTATCCACCTATCCACCATGATTTTCGACATTTTTGAAATTTTCATCTTTTTGTAGTTAATTTGTAGCTTTGAATGGTTGCACACATTTCAAGACTATATCTTAGCATTGATATGATTTTAAATCAACGTGAGATTCTTATCCACCTATTGGAATCCATTTTCAATTTTTTTTCAAGTTTTCAAGTTTTCAAGCATTTATGTAGCTACAGTTCAATAATAACCAACATATTTCGGTAAGCTCTTATAGTTTGTTGCAACAACATCAATATGTATTCAGTTGTATTTGTGCTCTTTAGGTCATGTTGATATTTCTCATCAAATATTCCTTAGCATCATCAAAAATCAGCATTCTCATCAAGCATGAGAGATTTCTTTCGGAATATGCAACCAAAGTATTTTCCTCTCCTATCAACATAGATCAAGCGAGCCAGAATTCAACAAATGTCCTTTAGATTGTCATCATACATCCAAAGAGGTAAAGTTGGGTAAACAATTTATTTCTCTAGGTAGTTATGTAACTTAGAAATTCCTGTATGAGAAAACTCTTATAAGCTTTATGTATTCACTTCCTTACACTTCATCTCCACAATTCCTATTTTATTTACCATCCATCATCATCCATTTCTGTATAGCATTCATGACCTTAGAAGATAAACAAATTATTTCCACTTGACACTACTTCCTATGTATATTTGTTGCATGAGGAAATGCAATGACTTAAGTGTGGGGGAGATGTTGGGATTCATAATTGACATGTTTTATGATGCCATCAACCATTATTTCACCTACTTTTCCCTTCCATCTTCATTCACTTCATCAACCATATTCTTGTAATTGTCCATTTTCACCCTACACTACATTCACATGATATATGTATATAAAATGGTAAATTTCTCATGTTTAGATGATTAGTTAGAGTAGCTATTGTGTTTCCTAACTTACTTGTGAAATTCTGTATTTGTTGATAGTTTTGCAAAATGTTCACAATTTTGGAGCTGATTATCAAAATTTCTACATCATGTATGACCATATGAAAACGAATCTCAAAAATATAAAATGTGGGTTTTGCGCATAATGGGGCTATTTATGTGAATCACGAGAAACATATGAAAAAAGTATAAAACAAGGAGTGTATGGTCGATATTTCAAAAGACTAGTCATTCTAGCTCAAAATTCTAAGGCTATGTGGTTTTGACCAAGTTGCTCATACCCATGAATTTTGACATATGGATCTCATTAAATATTTGTTATTATCCTATTCAAATTATATTAGTTCAAATAAAAGATTTGGTGGAGGAAATATACATGTTTAGGATATAGGATTTGTTGGTTATGAGATCGAGTTGTCTAGGATCTGATTCCATCTCGATATGTATAAATATCAGAGGATATCATAGCTTCATAGTTCATAAGTTAAGGAGTGAGAGCATAGAGTTTCATATTGAAGAGAAGGATCATTGTAATTATTTTTATGTTGGAATAAAGAGATTCCTGTTGCACATCAAGAGTTCTCTATTGTAGTCTTCTTTGGTAGTATATGCCAAGAGAGGAAGCGCCCCCTCTCTCTAGTATATGTTGCCCAATTAATTTTATTTCAGTTGTGTGATTTCATTTATTTTAGTTGTGCTATACAACACGAATTGTAAAATCTATGGGACTAAAGGGAATTTATTTCAGTTGTGTGAGTTATTTCAATCCAGTGATTCCATTTGGGACATTAAAGTTTAATCACCCAATCATTGACTCACAAAACCAAATGGTGAAATTTGTGGGCCATGGAATTAGAATGATAAAATATGTGGAACTAAGGGTTAAATATCAAGGAGTGATTAAGATCATCACTGTGATCATACTATTAAAATTTCTTTACTCTATTCAGATTGCTTAGCTTAGGATTATTGGCGTAATCTTCGATATATTTTTCCAGTGTCTCAGAAGATTTCAAGCTCTCTGATTGATAATTTAATGTCAAGCAGTTTAAGCAATTGAATTTCTCGACAGGGACTTCAAATTTGCAAAAGGAGGGGCAGTAAAAAATGATTCTAAAAGGGGCAGTAAACAAAATGTAAAGGAGGCCCGAAGACTATGCTAGGAGGATTACTCTAGAACCAATTTCGCTTCAATCCATCCCTAGACCTATACGAGTGGGAAGAAGGGTGGAATTCCTTTACTAGTGTATAGGTTAGGAAGGATGGACTGATTTGACAAGTGGAAAGAGGGATGGAATGTATAGTATGGTTGAGGGATATATTATTCTATCTTGTGATAGGAGAGGGTTAAGGTTTATGGTTATAGGTGATCTACCGAAGGTGATTTATTGACTGATCCAAAAATAAATACAAGGAACATCCTGATCATTATTACTCGAAATGAAAAGAAAATACTTTCTCATTTCCAAACCAATCCCAATAAATCTATCCCTGACCTCATGACATATTCAATTACCTTTATCATCCCCACATGACCTTACGCTTATAAATCCCAGTCCCAATCAATACATCTAGTTCCATCTCCACCTTTCCTCTCCTACTAGAAAATAAAAGACAAGAATTAACTACTTTTCATTGATCGTATTATTTTATTGACCACTTTAAATTAAAAAAAGCTAACCAAGAAGATAAGCTAAGAAGGAAAGATATTCATAAAAAATACCAATAAGATAATATAATTAATCTAACAATTGAGCGTATAGGGTCACTCACCATAACTTTCCTCAACTGATCATATATACTCACTAAGCATATATATTAGATTGATTGGCCATATAAATATGGTAAGTGACCATCTAGTTGGTTTCTTACTCGAGAGGGTTTATCATCTAGAAAGTTAGCCGATTTACTAGAGGATACACTAATATTTATCTTCTAATCGAAAAGAAAAGAAAAAGGAAAAAGTGATCTCCCGAATCTACTAAGTTGGTTTTCCAATAAAGCTAACCCGGTTGTATATCCACCCACCCGGACTGAGGGTCAAATCAATCTATCCATGAAACAAAGTTGCCTAAAATAAATACCTAATAGTAAGGAAAAAAATGGTAGTAAGGAAACAAATGCTAAGGATAGCCCCTTTGCATTCAATCATTTTCCCTATATTTTGACTCCTTGATTAATAAGGTAAGTCTGAGAACAAATCCCTTCTCGAGAAGGTAACGCTGATAACGAATCGTTGATCAATGAGGTCAAAATTAGAATGACTCCTTTCCAATGGAATCGGCCCGAGTGAGGTGGGGTGTTTCGATTTGGTCAATAGGGAGTAGTTATTCCACGCCTAGACAATCAAGATATTTCGGCTGTTCTGGACGAGGAATTCCCTTCGTGGAGGAGGATCTAGCCAGTCCAAGTGTTGGTGCCCTGTTTTAATTAAAATGAATTAGTTACATTGGTAGTTAATTAGTGTGTTTATCAAGATATTTCGGCTGTTCTGGAGGAGGAATTCCCTTTGTGCAGGAGGATCTAGCCAGTCCAAGTGTTGGTGCCTGTTTGGTAGTTAATTAGCGTATTTACCGTTACATGAGTTGTTAAACCTCCATAACGTATTTGGAGGTATATTGTAATTATACATTTAATATTAATATCGATAACACATCAATGTTTTGTGTTGCATCAATTTTGTCTCTTCTTAATATTTTGCATGATATCAAAGGCCTTTCTCCATCACTGGAGGGCCATGGACTGAGCGATATCGAAGTCGCTCCCGTCGAGAAAAGAGGAATCAACCTTGAAATTGTCGTTGTATAAGAGAGGAACATCAGTCAATGTGAAGAATAGTCAGTGTTTTGTGCTGGAAGAATTTTTCTATCTGACCCGTGTAGAGTTAAAACACACAGAGGAAGAGCATCAAAGTCCCCAAGATGGTCATTCGTGATTTCGTAGAGGTTTGAGAGCCCACCTTTGTGGAACCCGGGTTTAATAAAAGAGACGCAAACGTTTGTTCTTCCAGGAACATTGTGCATAGGAGCCGAGGTAGGTTTTGTCCGCTAAAGGAAGCAAGTGTTAATTGAAGCATTTACAAAGAAGGGAAAAACAATTTTTTTAGATAGTTTTATTTTCTTTGTAATCACGAAAAACTGATTTAATGGTTTGGAAGTGTTACTAAAATATTTGGACTTATTATTGATAATATTTGTATTCACGACTTCAATATGAAAGAGTTTTTATTTTGTTTGAATTAGCTACTCTAACAAATGAATAGAGAATATGGAAATCCAAGAGGAAGGTAAATTCAAGAGAAAAAAGGAAGGTAAGTTTTGGTTTTTTAATTCACTAGTAAATATAAGAACAAATGAAATGTTTTAATTTGAGGGGTGCATGTTTAGTTGTACCCGACACCCAAGTAGACATTCCAGTAAGTTTTTTGGTCTAATTTTTTTCTCAGAGTTGTAAGAACTTGTAAACCTTTCCATAGGAAAATTGTATTCCCCAAATGTTGAATAAGCCCTACTGGAGACAAACCTACATAGGTTAGCATGTGATCATGTAGTGTGTATCTTGGGTTTCGAGCAACTTGAAGCACTGACCATGGGAGAGATGATACATCAAGATGTGGAATGAACCACTGGGTAGGTATGAAGGTGTTAGTAGGTGTACTTGTATCTAAGCTTGATGGTGAATCAAAGAATTTCAATCTTCGATTAACAAGAGGGGCATTTGAGATAGATTAATATCAGAGTTGGTTGGAACCAAGTTATGTTTAAGGGGGAATTCCAAGTTATGACTTAGGATGGGAAGATCATGATATTGATACTTTTTACCGGATGTAATTAAGGGGGGTTGTTAAGGAAAATGAATTAGTTACATTTGTAGTTAATTAGTTTGTTTACCATTAGAGGAGTTGGTAAACCTTTGTAACATATTTGTAACCATATTGTAACTATATGTTTCATATTAATATCCAAAACACATCAATGTGTTTTGTGGTGTGTTGCATCAATTCTTTCTCTGATTAATCTTTTATGCCCTGCCCATTTAGATCAAATTAGAATATATCGGTCGTAAGTGTGGTGCTTCATTTGGTGCTTCATTTGGTTTCCTTGCCTATTCCAGTAAAATAAAAATATCCAACTATAGTTTAAACAGTGACCTTCGTTGAGCTTGCTTGAGTGGTAGCGAGTCAAGTTTGAGAGAGGTGCAACTTTACCTTCTTCAAAAAACCCAATCAATAAATATGATCTAGTCAATAATTCTATCCTTTCATTTCAGTAAGTCACTCTATCCAATAAGAGAAGCATGCATCAATGACGAGAAGTAGGTATAAATGTACCTTAACTATTAGATTCACCCGATAACCCACTATATCCTTCTAGTCACATATCCATCTCCCCCAGAAGCATCTTTTCCCATTTCCCACACAAATAATTTTCACACACACACACACACACTAGGTGTTTTCACACACTCATGAATCTAAACCAACCTACCTTCGTGTCCTCTTCTCCCTCCTTATGTTAAGCTAGCAATTCCTTTCCACCATCAATAGAACATGCCTCAAAGATCATGGAAAATGGATTTGGTGGATATTCTCATCAAAGATATACAAAATGAAAAAACTAATAGTGATCACTCATCACATTGAAAACCAATCTAACTAAAGCAATCAAGGAGACTATAGGTTGCTGATGCAGGCATAACATGTAGTATATAAGTTGAATTGCAAGGTTTCAAATGGGGAAAATGGCCATGTTGAAGGCTCTAATAAAATCCTGAACATGAATATATCAAAAGCACTCTAGTTCTATCACATATGTAAAATAGATCTCACGCGTCCATGATGTTGATGTCATTCTAACGTTTAAATTCCCATTATGGAAGACAAATCACACCATAGTTTTGGTTAAGAAATTAATTTGGCCAGAGAAATATCTATATCAATATTAAGCTAGACTACAAAGGGCACTCTGAGGATGAGTTCACTTTACACCCTACCTTATGATACAATTGCAGGCATGGTGATAGGTGCTTCACTAATTTTGGTTACACTCCTCTGAGTCAATGATATGTTTGTTGTTATAGTGGTAAGAAAGAATCTGATTATTGCTTAGTTCTAATTAGAATTGAAGGAGTATGAATATGCCCTTGGAGACTCTGAGCTGCCTCACACATCAAAATATTGCATACAACAAGGTGTCGTAAACACTACCTCAACTCTTAGGTAATTTGTTGTCTTGCCTTTCTTTTAGTTGCTAGTGGTATTAGTTTTACCGGGCACTAGGTTTGTAAATAATTTTCATAAGAAATGCAGAGTTTAGAGCAAACGTGAGCATTATAAGAAAACATGTGGAGGGGCAAGGACAACATGTTTATGGATAACCTCGAAAAAAAAAAACTTCACTCAAACGCACAAATATTAAAATTGATGATATCCTCCAGAGATTTGACATGGTCTCACTATTCCCATGATTCTTATAAATGAGGCAATGATAGCCTTGAAGAAAACAAATACCTAAAATACACTTTATTTTCTTCGAGGGTGAGCATTATGAGAAAACGTTCAGAGTGGCAAGGCCAACTTATTTATGGATAACTTGGAGAAAAAAGCACTTGACTCGCTCAACTTATGACATTGACGTAAAATGGGGCCCCATGTGATGGAATATCTTCGAAAATTCATGAACCATTTGAATACTTAATCGAACTTCATATAATTCACCATGGAATTATAGGAAAATCCTTCGCTACTATCTTTTTATGTCATTGCAAAGAAAAATAACAGTCAGAGCTCATAAAGTGTACATGAAGAAAATGCATAAAACAAATACTTGCATGCAAATTCTCATCAGCACCCAAACCAAAACATGGGTGTCCTGAACACATCGCATCCCCTAAGTTTTTCTTAAGAACCCACTACGGTGATATAAACTGTAGAGTGTACGCACAAGGATCTAGTTGCAGATATCCCTTTCCTTCTAAATAACAACCTCGACAATACGTTGTAGGTATTTATCGAATTATGTTTTAATTCCCAATGAGAATATGAACCCTACTCTCATTAGCGTCATAAACCCATGAGTATAATAACAAGAGCATGAATATAACAATGTAATCAAAAGAATTTTCTGTATATAACCAAAAGAACTATTCATAATCTAGTCTTGATGGTAATCAATGAAGGAGTAGCTTCCATACAACATAGTAAAAAATTGAACAAGCACAATCTAGGAAAAGCTATAAATACATAAGAGTTACTCTATTCACAATCACAATCTAAAACAACATACAAGGACTTCTCGCTCCAAGCCCTTCATTAATGTAGCGTTAAAGCTATTCATATATAGTGTTATTCCAATTGAAAAGGGAAGGAAGAAATATAGGAAGCATAGATAGATACCTAACAAACCAACATCTTCCCTCCCCTCTATAGGAGGAGCTCTTCAGCACAAGGCTTTCCATCACGATGATTACCAATTGTTGATATGGTCAATTTTCGATATGAGGATATGGCTAATTTCAAATATGGGAAGAAGAATTTACACCATCAATGACCTAGAAGGCATGAGGATGGTAGTGAAAGGAACCCAAGGGAATTAGTTCTATTAGTCCCCAATCCTAACAAATGTACCCGTTGAATGGGAATTAGTTGTACCAGTTCCCAATCCTAATAAATGTACCTGTTGAATATGTTAAACGATTTTTTTTACTTTTATAAAATCTTTAAA
>SNQJ01S0022586.1:85407-104562 GCA_010110895.2 Picea sitchensis
CACATGTAAAAAAGTGTCACTCAAAAATAAAAATGAAAAACAAGTGTCATTGGAAAACAAAGACAGCTCGGCTTATGGTTAGAACGACTCATGGCTTAGAAGAGTTCTCCATTGAAGTTACCCACCAGAGAGCCTACCACCATTGATAGATACTTCTTGTACGATGAAATTCAGACTTTGCAACATAGGCTAATGATGGATAAAGAGCCTCATACCACTCTGCAAAACACTACCCTTCTTTACAAGATGCAATGGTAATAACTCAACCATGGAAGTCAGTGATAGTTAAGTAATACGAAAGTAGGTAAGTAGACGATATTCATGATATTCATAAATAAAGTCATCAATATGATTAGAATACTTGTCATTATATTGTTACTTCCTTGTGTAGGTCATTGCTAAAGAAATTCATACAAAACATACGGAAAGTATCTAGTCCATGTAGGCACCTCCTGAAAGTAGAAGTCACCACCATGAAGAAGATTGTGTAAAGGGGGAAAACAGAGGACATGTTGTCAAGTATGATCCTAGAGCTGCAGTGAGACTAACACTTGATCCTATTGTTGAGGAGGCGACGAATTGTTGATTGTTTGTCTTATGAAAACAGGAAGGTAAGGAATGTTATTTCTCCATGTGATTGACTTAGTTGTACTGAGTGTCTAGTTTTCCAAGTACGATATTATTTAGCAAGAGAGATAAGCATATAATCATAGTTACTTTGGAATTCAAGGCGGTGAACGGGCAGACCAAATCCATACAAAACTGATTACATTGTCTTAGCTTCTAGCCAGACTACATTTGTTATTATGGAATACAAACAACCAAATGGAAAATATATCATGGCATCCCGACCATATGTTACCTTGGACATCCCATTCGACAATAGTAAAACTGCATCAATTTTGTCAGTATGTAATCATTTCACTGCCTCTGTGTAAATGATGCATCGGTGGTCGTCTTAACCATTCAAGACTCGAGGTTTAAGCACCGATCATTAATTTTGTCTTACAATGCTTAAATTGTGGACACCTTAACCTTTGAAGGCAACTAGATACCATCACCGCCTTGACTAAATCCTTTAGAAGATCGAAGGGGAAATTTTTTGTGTTTAAATACCAAAAACGAATTGTAGTCCTTAGATCTTGAAAACATTTTTTAATCAAATTCGCTATTGTGCATTAAGAGGTATTGTCTCCATANGTTTGTAAACTCATTTCATTCCTTGATCGAATTAGTTATATTGCTTTCAATTTGAGTAAATGCAGTAATTATTTGGTTATACCGATTGTGAACCCAATCCCACATTTATTCAGAGTTTAATTGTTTAAAAGTGTGTGGAGTTCTTTAGTCTAAAAACCCCAAACCCAAAGTGGTTGGCCCAAAGCTTATTCACGTTTTTCGCAATTCGTCACTTATAGTTTTGTTTTGTATATGCGTTGGGTATTTGTAAATGTCAAACCCCGAATTCCAATCAGCCTTATTTCGCATTCGGGACTTGCTTGTTAAATGTGCACAGAGTTATTTTGTTTTACCAAACGCCGAAACCCGAAGTGTTGGAACCCAAAGTGTTGGGCCCACATATCGTTCACATTTCGCAATTCGACAAGCAGCGTTGTGTAATTTTTTTTGTGTTCGACGTTTCTAATCACCAAAATTCGATCCTCGATCAGTCTCTGTTTTCCACATTTGGTATCAGAGCCTGCAGCCCATCCTCCAAGTGCTTAGTTCATTGTAGATTTTTCATGTTGGTGCCCAATTTCACCCTCTTATTTTCCTGTGTGAATGTTTATTTGATTTCTTTCAATTGTTTTATCAATGGTTGTGTATGGTAGTATCTCTTCTTAGGTTCAAGTTCAGGTTCATGTCCTGAGCGAGAAGTCATATGACTCTTGGTATATTTGAATGAGGACGATTTTACGTTCTCAAGATTTATGGAGCTATGTTATTGATGGTTATGTTGAGCCAGCTGATGTAGCGACAAATTTGGCTCTCTCTAATGCTGACTGTGTTTTTATGAAGGAAAACAGGAAGAAGGATAATAAGGATCTTGGATTAATCTAGCAAGGATTAAATAAATCCATTTTTATGAATATTTCTAATGCTGCATCTTCGAAGATGGCTTGGGACATTCTTGAAGCCTATTATCAAGGTATGTCCAAGGTGAAGAGAGTCAATTTGCAGAACTTGAGAAGGGATTTCAAAAATCTAAAGATGAAGGATAATGAAAGTGTTGATACTTTCATGATGTGACATCCCCAAAAATAAAGTATTTTTGAGATTTAAAATTTGTTTGAAATTATTCCGATTTTAGTAAATTCGAATTTGGAAAGTTTTTGTCATTTATGGAAATTCTGAATTTCGAATTTGACAATTGTAATTAATTATTATGACTGTTCGGAAGAGATCTGATTTGACCCAACCAACTATTTGACTTGACACTTGTATGAAAAAAAAATATTTTATAATGATTACAGGAGGACAAATGGAACAACCATGTTAAAATTAGCTGACCATGAATCCCTGAGTGGGGAACATGTTGGAACTACCTTTGGGCTGACTATTACAAGTGGCAAATCAAAGATTTGGCCATGGGTAACGCCTGAAAATAAGGGATTGAGAAGCTGCGAAAATTCCCAAGGGGGGGAAGAAAGACCTAGGAAAAAACATTATTTTGTTAAATAGCATATGTGAGGAGGCAGGATGTTGCCTAGTATGCTGGGAAAAATGAGACTATTGATTTTTTTCTTGTTGTTATGAACACTACTGATCGAGTGTGAGGAAAGAGGAATTTGCTAAAGTGGAAGGACATTGTTGAGGAGGAGTTTTCCAAGTTCACCCTCATGGATTCATGGTCATGATAGGGGGTGAATCAGGCAAGTGATTTTGGTTGCCCTATTCTATGGTTTGGAGGAACATGGTTGTTCCCTTTGTCTTTCCATGGATTGGATTCAGATATGTTAAATCTTACCCTTATTTGTTTTGAATGATTTTGTATATCCGATATGATGCTATGTTTGGGTTAAGGTGAAATAATTCCCATGTAGGACATATGTTTGTTGTATGGAGTTTATAATCAAAGACCAAATTTTCTGGAATGGGGCATTCTGGACTAGAATTCTATGCAGAATGATCTATGCAAAATAACTTCAAAGATTTGGTGTATGTCTAATTTTGTGGTTAAAATTATTGGGCATAAGTATTTAAATACGAATGAACTTGAAGAGAGAACATATCTACCTACAGCTGCAAGCTTATCCCTGTAATTGAAATTCTGGACAGAATTATTTATGTGCGAATGAGATAGGAAGAATTAGATCTAATCACAGGCATACTTTTACTTTTGTAGTCGAAATAGTAAGCAAACCTATATATACTTAAGTGGAAATCTGAGAAAGTATCTACACATAATTTCCATCAAGTTATATCTCGATATGTAATGAATATAGATACAGTTACAGTGCGTAGTTTTTGTTAGAAAAGGATTTAATGACTGCAACAAGAATCCCAGTTATATAGAAAGTTACTATCAAGATTTCAAACAAACAACTATGACGCTAGGAGATCAACTGCCTCTCGTATAAAGGAACTTCTAAATCGAAAGGTCTTGAAAAAACCTCTATAAAATTTATTACAGTACCAAATTAAACTGAATAATTTGTGGTTCCATTATAATATAATAAAATAGTAAATTACTCCATAAGAATGAGAACTCGAAGACGAATTACAACGAACATAAATCATAGGCTGATAGAACTTTTAATCTTTGCGTTCCTTTCGTATAGAATAAAAAGAACCCCAAATGAAGGAATATACACAGTATGGAGTAAATTACAAAAAACCCATTAAATATGAGAACATATGAGAAACTATTCACTCAAAGATCGTGACAGTGGACGGTTTGGAACTAGGCAAACGCAACATAGCATAAACATCAAACGATTCACAAGCATGTATATATATAGTGTTCTAGAATAAAGACAGAATTGTAATATAATCCAAATCATTATGTCTATTCATGCTGAGTCCAAACGAATATCGCCATTTCCTTTCCAGTAGTGAATATTGACATTAAACATAGGAAAGGTCGAAAGGAAACAAAACGATATGGTCTATTATAACTTGTACCAACATTCCAAACAAGATAGCCCTGGTAATCATATTTCAAGGTAGGGTGAGATCTGTATGGTGAATGATTAAAACAGTCATTTACTTTGAACAAAATACCGAGAAAAAAACCTGTACATAAATTATTGTATTATAATAATTGTAGCCCAAAGGTTTAATTTACTTTGGAAATTCTTTCCCTTCCTAATCCGATAGGAAAACTGAGGGAAATGATGTTGTTGACTACATATGAGTTGCAACACAGATGGTTCTAACTCCTAAAGGGTTACTAAAGGGAACTCGTATACCTTTTTACGTCGAGTACGCAGGTGAGTAGCCAAGACCTTTAGATAGACAGAAATCTGGAGGAAACCACCATATACAATGATTAGTCAACTCGTATACGAAGACAATGTAAGCAAAACACTATTTCAGTGAAAATGTCTATAAATACATCATACCAACGCTTTACTTAACTTATGAAATCACGACACATGATCCTTTCCTTGACATTTTCCATATGGATAGTCGTACAGGGCTATGGGTGAAGGAGACAATACATATTGATGGGTACCCTCGCATCAAAACAGGGCCCATCATTAATGATATGTTTCAGCTCTTAAAATGAATGATATAGCTATAGTAAAATAAAATTCTTTACACAATATTATTTAATAATTGAAATACAGTAATCGACCAAATTGGAATTTCATTGTGTAGGTGAACAACAAGAATGTGTATTTTTACGCGGAATAGAGCTTAATCCACCCATTCAAACCAAGAGTACCCTTACTATGAGTCTGGTCTACCCGAACCCATTTTTCACATAATCGCTTAGGTCAATAAAGTCAACACGGAGTATGCTCCGGCCAAGATTTTGGTAATTAACCCCGGAATAAATACTTCCTTCAAATTCATGAATACTCAGATATGAATTTTGTTTCACAACAAAGAGTTGCAAAACCCTATATCTTGAACCTGGATAGGTAGGGCTAACTGTCCTTCGTAGTAAATAGAAGAGAATCGTTGACAACCACAAGGAAAAGGCCATTGCAATAGGTTTAAGGATGGCTTCGAATGTAATGCAAGGAAGTTTGACAAAATAAGAATTCAACCGGAAGAAAATGAGGGAGAGCACAGAATGATAACTTGGCATGGACAAACTGTTCCAAAAAAATTATAATCTTCCTATTGAAATAACCAGGGTATTAATGTTTGAAGTTTAGAGAAGAACTTACCCGGAATGTAAGACATGTCATCTGCAACTGGATGGAGGAAACCACTAGGGCCACAATCATCACCTCTAAACCCCCTCGACACACATAGCCTCTCCAAAAGAAAAGAAAGAACTTGGAATGACAAACTTTGCACCCTCTCAAAACCTAAACGATGCCTTGTCGCCTCGAATTAATTATGGATAGTGTGAAGGACGGGTGAGCCACGTGACGAGGGCAAGGTCAGTGTGACACTTCGACTATAGAGCCAAGTTATTTCAGTATGACCAGTAGACTGCCTTAATGATGGTTGCAGAGCTTTTAATACCCTAACAGGGAATTCCTTTCCCATTTGAGGAATGTAGCGTCAATACCGCCTGCGATAGGTCTTAGGTAGTGGTTGGATTCTCGTTGTCATAGGAACACTAGTCACACAACATCGAGCTTTCAATTCGACCAATATTCAAGTTATGAGCCTTTAAATGACCAGGACCTAGAGGCTTGTGACAATCATTGGTTCTTAACCTGCCCCTTGGACAAGTTGGTAGGAACCAAAGAGATCTCCCTAGGAGAAAAAAATTGAGAACACTTGGGTGCGAGTATAGTATGGAGACCTTATGCCAAATAGGCTAAGTATACTATGGATTACATAAAGTTTACTTTAATCTTTTAGTCCCTATACCTAAAGGTTTTAGTTTTTTTTTCTTAGGGATTTCCATTATAACCTTCCAACTCAAGGTAAGACACAATGACATACTTCGAACAACATGGGGTAAGGATAATTTAGGAGTTATATAGTAAAATAAATTCTATGATAAAGTTCTATATCAGGGTTGTATAGTAGAATTCTTATCTCTAATGGATTCCTTTCTGCCAAGTAAATTGTGTAAACTATTTTTTTTTTTGTATGGTATTATGAGGTTCATTACATATGGTATCAGAGTGAAAGTTAGAACACTGGGCCTGAACAGGGCCACATTAGTCGGTTAAGTATATATTGCAATTTATGCAAAACTAATAAACCTTGTTGTTACAAACAGAAAGCCCTTTCTATTTTGTGTTAATTATGGCAGCTCAGAACGATGCAGAAATCAGGATGGAAAGAAATCCAGAGCAGAGACCTCCTGGTGATCCAAGATAGAACAGTGACGGAAGCTCACCTACAGAAGTGCTGGAAACAATGAGGAATCTTATTGTTGAACTGGAGATTTTCAAAGCCGACAACTACAAACTGAAGAAAGCACAGCAGGAACATCAAGAGATAAACGAAGTCCTATTGTGACCAAGAAAATCTTGAAGGATGATAATAATGACGAAGAAGTCAACAAGAGATCTTCCAAGAACTCAGCACTGGAAACAGAAAAAGGAGACAGTTCATCTGAAGGTACACCTTCAGTTGAAGACAAAACTAAAATAGAAAGAAAAAGGAAACAAGTACACAACCTTGAAGGAGAATTTAAAAATATCAAACCAGCTACCTTCAATGGAGAATCCAAGAGAGGGGAAGAAGTTGAGGCATGGTTGTTGGACATCAATAAATACTTCCAGATCTACAACTACTCCAGTAATATGAAGGTCAGAATGGCCATCTACAATCAGAAAGGGAAGGCCAACATTTGGTGTCAAGACCTGAAATTGGCCAAGGGCCTAAAGGAGAAATAATTGGAATGGTCCGAGTTTAAGAAGTGTTTCAAGAAACAGTACCTTTCTAAAAGCTACTACGAAAGGAAAAAAAAAGAATTTTACAAACTAAGACTTGGACAAATGACAATGGAAGACCTTATAAATAAATTCCTGGAACTATTAAGGTTCGTACCTTATATCCGAGAAGATAAGGTAAAAATCCAATGATTCTTAAGTTGTTTACCGCAGTCCTACAGGGACAAAACTGAATTTGACAACCCCAAATCATTGATTGAAGTGTTCAGGAATGCACGAATGTGCTATGATCAATACAAACAATGGGTAGAGTTTCCCAAATCCTAGAAGGATAAGAAACAAGAACATATGAATCAACAAAATAAGGGATACTAGCCATCTCCCTATCGGAACGCAGCAAAAAGATTTCCGAGGAAATATTTTCATGGAAACCATCCAAGCACACAAGGAGGCGATAAACTGGTAAACCTGGGAACAAAGAAATTCAGGGATAATCCCCGAGAACCATTAAAGTGTTGGGAATGTGGGGAACCTCATCTCAGGAGGAACTGCCCAAGTTTAAGCATGACAAACATAACTGATGTTCATAATCTACAAGAAGCTTCGATGGTGGGTGATGTAGGCAGAGGCCTGCATCAGATTAATGCAGCCATTGACGATCGACAAGCTAAACACCAGTCCTTTGTGGTGGAAATCGAAGGTAAAATCAATAACACCCGAATTTCTGTTTTAATTGGTCCTGGAGCTATGTTAAGTTATATGACTCCTGAAGTAGTAGAGACAAATAAACTTAAGAGGATGAAACACGCAAAATCATGGTTGGTATAGTTAGCAACATAAACTAAAAGGAAAGTGGTTGACTTTGTTTCTGATTTTGAATTTAAATTAGATGGTCAAAACATAAAAACAAATCTGAATATTCTACCACTAGGATCCTATGATATGATAATCAGAATGGATTGGTTGGAAAGGAACAAAGCAGTTCTACATTGTTATACAAAGACACTTAACTATAAATATGATTGTGACACTACTAGAATAGCCCAAGGTATACCGAAACCAGTATCAGCTAGACAAGTCACAAAAATGCAATTCAAGAAATGTATGAGAAATGGTTGTCAACTTTACGCCATCCAAATAATGAATCTGTTACAAAAAGAAGATAAGATGAAACTAGAAGATTTTTCTATCCTATGTGAGTTTAGAGACATGTTTGCTGATGAGATACCAGAATTACCTCCTAGAAGGGAAATAGACTTCTCCATAGACCTACTGTCTGGATCAGCCTCTATCTCAAAAGTACCTTACCGAATGAGTTTACCTGAATTGACAGAACTAAAGATACAACTACAAGAATTGTTGGACAAAAAGTATATTAGAGCCAGTGTTTCACCATGGGGACCACCAGTCCTCTTTGTGAAAAGGAAAGATGGTACTCTAAGACTATGTATCGACTATAGAAAATTGAATAAAATGACTATTAAGAACAAGTACCCCTTACCTAGGATAAATGACATGTTCGATCAAGTAGGCAGGGCCAAAATCTTTTCAAAATTGGATTTACGATCTGATTACCATCAAGTCAGGATAAAACATGAGGACATAAGCAAAACATCCTTTGAAACAAGATATGGACACTACAAATTTGTAGTCATACCTTTCAGAATCACTAACGCACCAACCACATTTATGTGTATGATGAACATTATTTTTAGTCAGTACTTAGACAAATTTGTAATCGTATTTATTGACGATATTATGGTGTATTCTAAAATGGAGGAAGAACATGAAGAACACTTAAGAATCATTATGAAAACTTTAAGGAAGCGCCAACTGTATGCTAAATTCGATAAGTTCGATTTTTACCAGAAGAAGATACAGTACCTAGGACACATAATATCTACAGAAGGCATTGCAGTTGACCCTGAGAAAGTAAGAGCCATTATAGAATGGTCGATACCTAAGGACATAACAGAAAGTAAGATCCATTATAGAATGGGAATCATCGAATACTATCACAGATTCATAAAAGGATTTTCCAAAATAGCTTACCCTATCATGTCATTACAAAAGAAAGGGACCAAGTTTAATTGGTCACAGAAATGTCAAGACAGTTTTAACAAGATGAAGGAATTATTGACAACGACACCCATATTGAAGGTAGCAGACCCAGATAAAGATTTTACTGTATGTGTTGATTCAAGTAAAGAAGGACTAGGTGGTGTCCTAACACAGGAAGGACACGTGATTCGTTATGAGTCTTGAAACTTAAAAGAACATGAACGAAATTATGTTACTCATGACTTGGAATTGGCAGCAGTAATACACGCCTTAAAAATGTGGCAACATTACATAATGGGCAGAAAATTTCTACTATTCAAGGATAATAGTGGCGTGAAATATCTATTTATCCAACCAGATCTTAAAGCACGACAAGCAAGATGGCTAGCATTCTTGAGAGAATTCGACTTCGAAGTCAGACATATCAAGGGTAAGGAAAATAAGGTAGCAGACGCTCTAAGTAGAAGAGTCCATGGGTTATTTGAATTAAGTATCAGGAGGGCAGATAGTGATCTGGAACAAAGAATAAGGACAACTGGTATTAACAACGAAAATTACACTAAGATAATGGCAGAATTACAAAACAGTACCGCAAACTCAGAGAAAATAGATCTAAGTATCGACAAGGAGGAACTACTACGACTTAAAAACATACTTTACATACCAGATTCAACATAATTAAAGTTAATATTCTTGGACGAAGTGCATAAGAAACTGTATTCTGGCCATCCAGGATACCAGAAAATGATAACGACACTTAGTAGACTATTTTATTGACCTAATATGAAGGGTGAAAAAATAGAATACTTGGCTAGGTGCCAAGATTGTCAGTAGGTTAAGGCCGAACACCAGCATCTAGCTAGCCTATTACAGCCATTACCAGTACCAGAATGGAAATGGGAGACCATATCGCTAGACTTTATAACAGGTTTTCCAAAAAATCAGAAACATAATGATTCTATTATGGTTGTAATCGATAAACTCATTAAGTTCGCACACTTTATTCCTGTAAAGTCTACTTTTAAAGATATAAACATTGTTGAAATATTTATGAAATAAATTTTTAGATTGCATGGTATTCCTAAAATGGTGATTTCAGATAGAGACGTAAAATTCACATCCTCTTTTTGGAAGGAATTGTTTGCAAGGATAAATACTAATTTGAATTTCAGTATGAGTTATCACCCACAAATGGATGGACAGGCCGAAAGGACAAACCAAATCGTAGAGGATATGCTCCACATGTACATAAGAACAAAACCAAACAAGTGGGAAGACTATCTACACTTAGTATAATTTGCATATAACAATGGGTACTAAACATCGGCTAAGTTACGGCCTTTCAAGGTACTGTACGACAGAAAGTGTACGACTTCAATTAGCTGGGATAACCCAGTAGAAAGACTCATGGTTGGACCAGAGATGCTCCAAGAAATGGAGAACATGGTAAGGAAGGTACAATAGAACTTAAAAGAAGCATAGGACAGACATAAGAGCTATGCAGATCAGAAAAGGAGACAGTTGGAATTTCAAGTGGGAGACCATGTTTAATTGAAGGTCCAAGCCTGAAAAAGCTCGTTGAAGTTAGGAAACTGTGCCAAGATGGCACCCAGGTTTTATGGGCCTTTAGAGATACTAACTTGAATTAGACCCGTAGCATACCAACTTGCACTTCCAACTAATTTAAGAATTCATAATGTGTTTCATGTTTCTTTGTTGAAAAAGTATGTTGATGACCCTACTCATATGATTGATTGGAACTTGGTGCAAGTGGAACTTGAAGGCAAGTTCCAGGTGGAACCCCTGCGTATTCTGGACTGGAGAGAAATAAAACATCGGAACAGAGCAATCTCTCAGGTAAAGGTGCAATGGAAGCACTTTAGTCCTGAGGAGGCCACTTGGGAGTTGGAGGGAGATTTGCAGAAATATCATCCAATCTTGTTCCAAGAAAGGAACGAAAATTCAGGACAATGTTTTATTGCAGGGGGAAAGGATGTGAAATCACCAAAAATAAAGTATTTTTGAGATTTAAATTTTTTTGGAAATTATTTTGTTTTAAGTAAATTCGAATTTGGAATTTTTTTTTCCATTTATAGCAATTCTGAATTTCAAATTTGACAATTGTAATTAATTATTATGACTATTGGGCATGCATCTGATTTGATCCATCCAACTATTTGACTTGAAACTTGTATGAAAACAGAATATTTTATATTGATTGCAAGAGGACAAATAGAAAAACCATGTTAAAATCAGTTGACCATGACTCCATGAGTGGGGAACATGTTGGAACTACCTGTGGGATGACTATTACAAGTGGCAAATCAGAGATTTGGCCATGGGCAGCCTATGAAAATCAAGGATCTAGAAGCTGGGAAAATTCCCAAGGGGGGAGGAAACACCTAGGAAAAAGCATTCTTTTGTTAAATAACATATGTGAGGAGGTAGGACGCTGCCTAGTATGTTGTGGAAAATGAGACTATTGATTTTTTTCTCGCTATTATGAACACTATTGATCTAGTGTGAGGCAAGAGGAATCTGCTAGAGTTGAAGGACATTGTTGAGGAGGAGTTTTCCAAGTTCTCCCTTATGGATTCATGGTCAAGCTAGGGGCTGAATCAGGAAAGTGATTTTGGCTACCCTATTCTACGGTTGGGAGGAACGTGGTTGTTCCATTTGTATTTCCGTGGATTGGATTCATATATGTTAAATCTTACCCGTCTTTGTTTTGAACGATTTTGTATATCCGATATGATTCTCTGTTTGGGTTAGGCTGAAATAATTCCCATGTAGGACATCTGTTTGTTGTATGGAGTTTATAATCAAAGACCAAATTTTCCGGAATGGGGCATTCTGGACTAGAATTCTAGGCAAAATGATCTAGATGCAAAATAACTTGAAAGATTTGGTGTATGTCTAATTCTGTGATTAAAAATATTCAGCAAAAGTATTTAAATACAAATGAACTTGAAGAAAGAATAGATCTACTTACAAGTGTAAGCTTATTCCTATAATTGAAATCTTGGACACAACTGTTTATGTATGATTGAGCTAGGAAGAATTAGATCTAATCATAGGTGTACTTTTACTTCTATGGTCGAAATAGTAAGCAAGTCTATCTATAATTAAGTGGAAATCTGAGCAAGTCTGTACACGTAATTTCCATCAGTTATATATCGATATGTAATGAATATAGATACAGTTAGAGTTTGTAGTTTTTGTTAAATAAAGATTTAATGATTGGAACATGAATCCCACTTATACAGAAAGTTGTTGTTAAGATTTTGAACAAACAACTATGTCTCTAGGAGATCAACTGCCTCTTGTATAAAGGAACTTCTAAATTGAAAGGTCTTGAAAAACCCTCTACAAAATTTATTACAGTACCAAATTAAACTGAATAATTCGTTGTTCCATTATAAGATAATACAATAGTAAATTACTCCATAAGAATGAGAACTCGAAGAAGAAGTACAATGAACATAAATCACAAGCCGATAGAACTTTTAATGTTTGCGTTCCTTTCGTACAGAATAAAAAAGGACCCCAATTGAAGGAATATACACAATATGGAGTAAATTACAAAAAACCCATTAAATATGAGCACATATGCGAAACTGTCCACTCTGAGATTGTGACAGTGGATGGTTTGGAATTAGGCAATTGCAAAATAGCATAAACATGAAACATTTCACAAGAATGTATATATATAGTGTTCTATAATAAAGACAAAATCATAATATAATCCAAATCATTATGTCTATTCACGCTGATTCCAAACGAATATTGCCATCTCCTTTCCAGTAGGGCATATTGACATTAAACATAGGAAAGGTCAAAAGGAAACAAAACAATATGGTCTACTATAATTCATACCAACATTCCGAACAAGATAGCCCAAGTAATTAGATTTTGGGGTAGGGTGAGATCCACATGGTGAATGATTAAAAAAATCATTTAATTTGAACAAAAGACCGAGAAAAAAACCTGTACATAAATTATTGTATTATAATAATTGTAGCCCAAAGGTTTAAGTTACTATGGAAATTCTTTCCCTTCCCAAGCTGATAGGAAAACTGAGGGAAACGATGTTTTTGACTACATCTCAGTAGCAACATGGACAGTTCTAACTTCTGAAGGGTTACGAAAGGGAACTCGTATACCTTTTTACGCCGAGTAAACAAGTGAGTAGCCAGGACCTTTATATAAACGACAACCTAGAGGAAACCACCATATACGATGATTAGTAAACTCTTATATGAAGATAATGTAAGCAGAACACGATTTAAGTGCAAATGTCTATAAATACATCATACCAACGCTTTACTTAACTTTTGAACTCGCGGCACATGATCCTTTCCTTGAATTTTTCCATCTGGATAGTCGTACAAGGTCGTGGATGAAGGAGACAATACATATTGATGGGTACCCTCACATCAAAACAGGGCCCATCATTAATGATATGGTTCAACTCTTAAAATGAATGATATAGCTGTGGTAAAATAAAATTCTATACACAATATTCTTTATCAATGGAAATATAGTAATCAACCAAATCATAATTTCATTATGTAAGTGAACAACAAGAATGTGGATTTTTAGGCGGAATAGAGCTTAATCCACCCATTCAAACTAGGAGTACCCTCACTGTGAGTCTGGGCTACCTGAACCCCTTTTTCACAGAATCGCTTAGGTCAATAAAGTAAATGCAGAGAATGCTCCGGCCAAGATTTTGGTAATTGACCTTGGAATAAATACTTCCCTCAAATTCAAAAATACTCAGATATGAATTATGATTCACAACAAAGAGTTACAAAACCCTATATCCTGAACCTGGATAGGTAGGGTTAACTGTCCTTCGCAATAAATAGAAGAGAATCATTGACAACATCAAGGAAAAGGCCATTGCAACGGGATTAAGGATGGTTCCGAATGTAATCCAAGGAATTTTGAAAAAATAAGAATTGCACACGAAGAAAATGAGGGAGAACGCAGAATGATAACTTGGCATGGGCAAATTGTTGCAAAAAAATTATAATCTTCCTATTGAAATAACCAGGGTATTGATGTTTGAAGTTTAGAGAAGAACTTACTCGGAATGTAAGACATGTCATCTGCAATCGGATGGAGGAAACCACTAGGGCCACAATGGTAACCTCTAAAACCCCTCAAGACACAGAGCCTCTCTAAAAGAAAAGAAAGAACTTGGAACGACAAACCCTGAACCCTCTCAAAACCTAAATGATGCCTTGTCGCCTCGAATTAATTATGGATAGTGCGAAGGACATGTGAGCCATGTGACCAGGGCAAGGTCAGCGTGAAACTTCGAGTATACAGCCAAGCAATTTTAGTATGACCAGTAAACTGACTTAATGATGGTTGCAGAGATTTTAATACCTTGACAGGGAATTCCTTTCCCATTTGAGGACTATCGCTTCCATACCCCCTGAGATAGGTCTTAAGTAATGGTTGGATTCTCGTTGTCGTAGGACCACTAGTGACATGACATTGAGCTTTCAATTCGAGCAGTATTCGAGTTATGATCCTTTAAATGACCAGTACGTGGAGGTTTCTGACAGTCATCGGTCCTTAACCCGACGGTTGGCCAAGTTGGTAGGAACCAAAGAGATCTCCCTAGGAGAAAAAATTCGAGAACACCTAGGTGCGATTATAGTATGGAGACCTTATGCAAGATAGGGTGAGCATAGTATGGATTGTGTAAAGTTTACTTTAATCTTTTAGTCCCTACGCCTAAAGGTTTTAGTTCTTTTTTGGTAAATCCTTGGGACTTTCCATTATAATCTTCCCACTCAAGGTAAGACACGATGACATACTTCGAACATCATGGGGTAAGGATAATTTAGGAGTTATATACTAAAATAAATTCTATGATAGAGTTCTATATTAGAGTTTTATAGTAGAATTCTTATCGCTAATGGATCTCTCTGCCAAGTAAATTGTGTAAAAAAAAGTTTTTTTTTGTATGGTATTATGAGGTTCATTACACATGAATCAAGTAATGAGTGTTGTGAACTAGCTTAGGGAGTATGGATATGGTATTGAGAATAAGAGAGTTATTGAGAAAGTGTTGAGAAGTTTACCCAAGAAGTTTGAGCCTGTTGTTGTTCCCATAGAAGAATTTAAGGATTTAACCCAAATCCAAATTGATGTATTAACTGGTTCTCTTGTTGCAGCCTAGTGAATCTAGGATATCTAGATATGAATAAGGATCATTGGAGCATGCTTTCAAATCCCAACTGCATGTTACCAGAGGTAGATGCAAAGGAAGGTTTTATACTCATGGAAGAGGAGGTTGTTTTTCTAGTCGAAGGGACAACAGAGATGAATCAGAGTCTGAGCAGAAGTCCCAGCAGAATCCTCCTACTTTAAGAGGGAACAACAACAAGCCGTGGTAGCAATAAAATCAGAGGTTTGATCAAACTAAATTACAATGTTATTATTGTAAGAATTTTGGGCATTTTGCTAACAAATGTTGCAAGAAGTAGGAAGATGTTGGAAAGCAGTCTGCACATATCACAAATGAGTCTGAGGATCATCAAAATCCTATGTTTTTGACCTGTAATGTCACTCAGGAAAATGAAAATGATATTTGGTTTTTGAATAGTGGTTGCAGTAACCACATGACTAGTAATAAGGATTTATTTTCTTCTATTGATACTAGTATTTAGTGTGAAGTAAAACTGGGAAATGATTGTAAGGTTACAGTTAATGGTAAAGGTGTAGTTCTAGTCTACACTAAGAATAATCAGAGAAGAAATATTGACGATGTTTATTCTGTGCCTGGTTTAAAATGAAATCTTATTAGTGTTGGACAACTAATGGAGAAAAAGTATAGAGTGTTATTCAAGAACAAGGTATGTACAATCTATGATAAATTACCCAACAAACAATAGATTGCAAGAGTAGAGATGACCAAGAATAGAATGTTTCCACTTGTTATGAAAAATGATTTGACTGGTTCTTTGAATGCTTATAAAGATGGAAGTTTAGCTGAATCTTGGTTATGGAATTTGAGATAAGGTCATTTACATTTTGGTGGCTTAGATATGTTACCAAAGAAACATATGGTAAAGGGGTTACCTTGTATTCAGCAACCTACAAGCTCTTGTGGGAGCTACATACTTGGAAAACATCACAGAGAGAAATATGTTTCAAGTGTTTCGTATAGAGAAAAAGCTCCATTAGAAATTGTCCACATGGATTTGTGTGGACCTATGAAAACAACTTCTTTGAATGGTCGTGTTTATTTTATAACTTTTATTGATTATTTTAGTAGGAAGACTTTGTTGTATTTGTTGAAGCAGAAATCTTAAGCATTTGAAGTTTTCAAGAGGTTTAAGGCTATGGTTCAGAATGAGAGTGGTCATACCATTAAGATCCTTAGGTTTGACAGAGGAGGTGAGTATAAACTAAATGAATTCATTGAATTCTCTAATATTAATGGAATTAAAAGGTAGTTTAATGCTTGATATACTCCACAACAGAATGGAGTGGCTGAAATGAAGAATCAGACCATCATGGATATGGCTTGAAGCATGTTGAAAGAGAAGCATATTTCAAATGAATATTGGGGAGATTTGGTTATTTTCTCTATTTTTATCTTGAATAGAAGTCCGACCAAGACTGTGAGGGATCATGTACCTCGGGAAGCCTCAGATGGTAAGCTTTGGAATGTTTCTTATTTCATAATTTTTGGATGTGTTTCATTTTTCCATGTACATGCAGAAATGAGGAGGAAGTTGGATGACAGTAGAGAGATATGTATCTTTATTGGATATAGTGAAGAGTCTAGGGAATATAAACCCTACAATCCCATCACCCATAAATATGTAATCAGCAGAGATGAAGCTTGGAATGGATGCGTTGACAAATCAATTTCAGAGGAAGTTGTGTTACCCCATGAAGATGATGATGGAGGTGAGAAGGATGAAGGAGATGGGCAGATGGTTTCACATGCACATATGCCTGCAGCAAGAAGTCCTACAAGGGAAGCACCGTATTTCATCCCATATCAATTTAGAACACCAAGAACTCATGAGCGTGGTGAACCGTCTGGACATGGTGGACATCAAACAGATTTACATGTAAGTAGTGATTCAAATCCTACTTTAGCTTCATTGAAAAACAGATTTAAAGGTCAGAAGACTAGAAGCTTAAGAGAATTATATGATCAAAATGAAGAAGTAGATCAGATTTAAAATTTTGCATTAATGGCATGTGATCCTGTAAGTTTTAATGAAGCTGCTAAAGAGAATGTTTGGATAAAAGCAATGGATGAGGAGATTGATTCGATTGAAAGAAATAACACCTGGGATCTTGTTTATTTACCTGAAGGTAAGAAGAGAATTGGTGTTAAGTGGGTTTAGAAGACTAAGTTGAATGCAAAAGGTGAAGTTTAAAAGTATAAGGAAAGGCTTGTAGCTCAGCGGTTTAGTCAGCAACCTGGCATTGATTACAATGAAACCTTTGCTCCTATAGCAAGAATTGACACAATGAGGATGGTCTTAGCTATTGCAGCTTAGAATATATGGATCATGCATCAGATGGACGTTAAGTCTGCATTCTTGAATGCATGTTTGGAAGAAGATGTTTATATAAGACAACCTCCGAGTTATGAGATTGATAAGCATAGAGATAAAGTTTAAAAGTTAAGGAAAGATTTATATGGATTGAAGCAGGCATCCAGAGTACGACATAGCAGGATTGATGAATAATTGATTAGTGTTGGACTCAATAGAATTCCAAGTGAGCCAATCATGTATACAAAGATAAATCAGGGAGGCAAAATTTTGATTGTATGTTTGTATGTTGATGACCTGATTTTTACTGGAGATATATCTGTATATGATTTTAAAAACGACATGAAAATAGAGTTTGAGATGCTTGATTTAGGATTGATGAAATATTTCCTTGGAATTGAAGTGGATCAATCTAATGATGGCATTTTCATTTGTCAAACTAAATATGAAAATGAAGTATTGAAAATGTTTAGAATGCTCAATTGTAAACCAACTGCAACACCAATGGCAACTGGTACCAAACTTAACAAATATGATGAGGGATCATATGTTGATCCAACTCTGTATAAGAAATTGGTTGGAAGCCTTATATATTTAACAAAAACAAGACCTGATATTATGTTTGTTGTTAGTTTAATTTCCAGATTCATGGAGACTCCGAAGAGTAGTCATTGGCAAGCAGGAAAGAGGATCCTGAGATACATTGCTGGAATAATCGATTTTCGTATCCGATACACATCAAGCCTGAACTTTAAGTTGATCGGATATACTGATAGTGATTTTGCAGGTTCCATTGATGATAGGAAGAGCACATCTGGTTATGTGTTTAGTCTTGGATCTGGAGCAGTGGCATGGACATCAAAGAAACAACCCATAGTGACTTTATCTTCTAGTGAGGAAGAGTATGTTGCAACAACAACAATTGCATGTCAAGTTGTATGGATGAGAAGAATCTTGAATGAATTATTGCATGAGCAGAATGATGTAGCTCAGATTGTCTGTGATAATAAATCTGCCATTGCACTATCAAAGAATCACGCTTTTCACAAGAAAAGTAAGAACATTGATATGAGGTATCATTTCATTCGAGAGCTGGTAAATGGTAAATAAATTTATGTTCAGTTCTACATATCTGAAGAATAATTTGCAGACATATTTACGAAACCTTTGGGAAATGAATTGGTTAAAACTTATCAAAATAATATTGGGCTCTGTAAGCTATAATGCATTGTTTACAACAAATTTTGTTTTACATATTTTAATTTGTTTTTCTCTGAAATTATTAAGAGGGAGCATGTGAGTATGTAATCATTTCACCACCTCTATCTAAACGGTGCATCTGTGTTCATCTTGAGCCTTCAAGACTCGAGGTTTAAGCACAGATCACTAATTTTGTTTTTCATTTCTTAAATGGTAGCCACCTTAACCTTTGAAGGCAACCACATACCATCACCGCCTTGATTAAAAACTTTAGAAGATCAAAGGGACAATTTTTTGTGTTTAAATAGCAGAAATAAATTGTAATCCTTAGATCTTGAAAACATTTTTGAATCGAATTTGCTATTGTGCATTTAGAG
>SNQJ01S0022586.1:104577-114620 GCA_010110895.2 Picea sitchensis
TATATATATATATATATATATATATATATATATTGAGTTTGTAAACTCATTTCATTCCTTGATGGAATTAGTTATATTTCTTTCAATTTGAGTAAATGTAGTAATTATTTGATTTTACCGATTGCGAACCCCGTCCCACATTTATTCAAAGTTTACTTCTTTAAAAGTGAGTAAAGTTCTTTAGTCTCAAAACCCTGAACCCAAAGTGGTGGACCCAAAGCTTATTCGCATTTTTCGCAATTTGACACTTATAGTTTTGTTTTGTATCTGCATTGGGTATTAAATGTGCGTGGAGTTCTTTTGTTTTACCAAAAGCTGAAACCCAAGTGTTGGGGGCCCACAGCTCGTTCGCATTTCGCGATTCCATGATCAGCCTTAGTTTTCCAAAAATTTTAGAGTACTCAGGATCATCAAGGTCTAGTTCGGAAAATCTCCAAATCACGCCAAATCTACCCAACATGAGAGACACAGAAAATGCCATAATGTTCACAGACAACTTGAGAATTTTGAATTCTCACCAATATCCCTCCATAGTCACCAAGAAGATCAACACCCTTTTGTTCTTCACTGTGGGACTCTATATACAATATTGTCCACCGGGTGGGATGTGTAAAGGATACTATGGGGGACGATTTGTTGCATCCGTAAACAACCAGTCCTTTATTCTTCCCCAAATTGTGCTTCTCTACACTTCCTACAACAACAATAGGGAAGTTTTCTCCTAGGATTTTCCCAGCAAGCCACCTTTGGAGTTCAACGACACGGCTAAAAATATCTCCATCAACATGAATCATTTTTTAACTACATTCCTTACAATGAAAGCATGAAGCTGATTTTGCAGGACACGGGCATTATGGACAAAGGCATTATCGGATTCAAAAATCATCCCATTCACATCCATGGCTACAATTTCTTCTTATCTGTCAAGGATTTGGAAACTACAACCCCAATACAGATCATTCTTCTTTTAATCTCGCCTATCCAACTATGTATCTCGGTAGTTGGATTTATTTTTAGATGGACATCAATGATCATTTGTTTGTAGTAACTAGTTTATGCAGGTACAAAAGGAAGAAGTAGAAACTTGAAGAATAAATCCCATAGTGAATAAATCATATTCAAAGAGAAGCAGATGGCGAGGAAGTAATGAAGATAACATCAATGGAAGTCTTGTGGCAGAAAGAGAAGTGAAGTAAGAATGGAGATTAAGAGAAGTATTCATTAAGGGAGAGTGTTGTAATATGTAGTTCTTACTTGTCTTAATCTTGTGTGAGAACATTATCTTTGTAACGTAGAGAAAAATATCTACCAGAGTGGTTTGATCCTACAATTTAGGAGATTGTTAGATAATTGATTGAGAGAGAGATTCTCTCTAGCTAAGAGTCAAAGAATAGTGTGAGGTTGAGATATTATCTGAAGTGGGTGATTGTGTGATATCTATCTTGAAACAATCTTGTTGTAGTTTGTTGTATTTATATGTATTCCTTACATTAATTCAATAGATTAATTGATGCTACTATTTGTGTGTAATACTCTACTCTGACTGCATTGATCTATAGGGGATTGAATGCAAGCCTCCACTGCAAATGGAAGACTGCAATGGAGTGTCAAACAAGTGCAATGTGATACGTTGAAGTGGCTAATCACAAATAAATTTATTAAAATTAATTTTGTTGTTCTTACAAATATTTAAAAACAATATCTCACAACCAGGGATATTTTCCCATGAAGAATTTGTAATAATTTAAAAAAAGATATCTAATTTTGAAAATATTACATTTAATTATATATTTTAGAAAACTTTGGAAACACTTCTTCAATTTTTGTAAAATGAGCAAGGTAATATCATTTTGTAGGTTGTGTTATGGGTCTATTTCTCTCTTTACTTATCCTTATTTTATTCCCCTTATTATGGATTGAAAAAATCTCTAGGTTGACTTACTCTATGGAGCAATGATGATGCATGTCCACCTTGTGTCATGTGCATGCATACCATGCTATATCTCTAGTTTATTGTCCGTTCCCTAGTTCTCTCTTGGTTATGTCGTAGCAAAGACAAATCCAACCATATGGGGTGATAGGGTGTGGATCCTATCAAGTGAAAATAGTCACATGTGCCGCTTTGAATGAAGCCTCTATGAGTTGTTTGTTTAAGGATCAATATGATACTTCAAGAAAATAAATGCACGTAAACCACATGTCGGGTTGTACACAAAAATCAAGTTCTCACATAGTGCCTCAATGGTGAAAAATAATCCCCATTCTTTATCTTTTTTTAGGTGAATCAAATAAGATTGGTCAAGAAATTTGTTTCTAATGATGGAAGTCATATGTTCCTTCCTTCTCGAGTGAATAAAATATATCTACCTATATTACAATAAATATAATATACTGGGCTATTGATGCAACAACAATTGTCTCATCCAAGCCACAACTTGGTATTCTCATAAACAAAATTTTTTAAGGAAAGGTCATCCCATTTTCTTAGCCATTGGAGGGCATAAAGAATAAGGGAATAAAATGGTGTTATACTTACCTAAGATCATGGAGGTAAGGTCGTGAACTTTAGTATCTTGAAAGTGTTGTGTGTTCTCCTGTCTCTTTGGTATTCACAACTCCATACCTCATTCCTGTAAATATACCCTTGGTACCAATAAATTTACTCATTGTTACTCGTAAATTTGGTGTTTGTTAAGTGGAGGAGTTAGGGCTTTAAAAAACTTTGCAATATATCTTTTACATTAGACCTTTGTAGACCTTTGTTTCTTCCCTTTAAAGAGCTATATTTTAAGGTAAGGTCACTTATCTTTGATGTAATGACTCGTATCATGTCGATGACTAGAGAGATAAGAGAGAAGACATATTGATTGGATAGTATGTCCCTAAGCGTAGATCAAGTAAGGTTCCAGAGCTAACAAGTTGTTTATTTTTTCTCCTCAAATATATCTTTCTTGCATCTATGGAGTTTTTCATGATTATTTATTTATTCCTCTCAAATAACTCCATTATATTATTTTGAGGTTGTTTATTTCTTCCCCTCAAATATATCTTTCTTGCATCTATGGAGCTTTTCATGATTATTTACTTATTCCTCTCAAATAACTCCATTATATTATTTTGGATTAGTTTGTGAGACTTATGTAGGATCCCCAAGAAAATAATCAAACATGAGCTTGGATTACACCCCATCCATATCTAAGGATATTATTTTGTGGGGAGGGCTCACAAAAACTCAAGTACCTACTCGAAATCCATTAAACCTTACCTTACTTTACTTATTTCTACCCGCCTTATTCATATAAGGAAGGAAGGGCTTGCACCCCCTCCCAGATAAATATACTCTCACTTTATTCTTTGGGTTAGATATGGTTCCTTACCACACTACATGTATTTAAATAAGTTACATACTTATTTCTTGGTATATATTCTTGGTTATTGGCATATATAACTATATATTGAATTTATCTTACCTCAACTACCTTAATCACTTAGGTAACGAACGAGATCAGGTAGTCATACTCAAGTATCGACTTAAGGTATAGATCAACTACCTAATTCAAGAGCGTAACTTGATACCTAGGTCGGCATAAGACCCACTTGTTACTTTGTCCCAATAATTATTAGTAGACTAGGTAACACCCCTTGAAAAGGTTGAAGTAATAACTATATGGGAAGTAACCTAGTAAATAGAGGGGGTAAATAACTAGAGATAGGGATAACCCAATAATTAGGGAGAAACTAGTAACTAGAACTAGAAAAAACCAAGCCCCTTATTGTGGCCTAGTAGCTCCTAGGGCCTTTGAGAGAATAATATCGATATATCTCAAACTTATTATCATCCATATAGGATTCACTCATGCTTTTGTGACCAAGACTTTAAGTTGTGTCATCTCTTATTTTTTCACCCTTCTTATAAATGGTTCAACATCCCACTTTTTTAAAGAAAAAGGAGGAATAAGATAGGGATACCCACTATCTCCTCTTGTCTTCTCGTTATTATCTTAAGGGCTTGGAATAATATTTAAGGTAGCCTTTAAGGTAGCCTTAGTATGTAGAAGACTAAAAGAAATAAATTTAGACCCTTCCTGTAACATCACTCATCTACTATTTGTATATGGCATTCTCATTTTTTGTGAAGGAAAAAGGGAATTAGTGGACAATATTAATGAACTCTGAACCTTTTATATAAATAAACATGTATGAAAATCAATAGATAAAAATGCTTCCTTGTCACTTGATTCTTCTTTGATTTATAAAGACATAACATCTCCCGACTTCTCTCCTATTAGTTAGCGGATACTGAAGTTGGTCTCAAATACTTGGGCTTTTTCTTGAAGCAAAATCGTTATCAGAGGAATCACAAGTTATGGCTACTAGAAAAATTAGAAAGGAAAGTAAACACCTGGTGCAATAAATGGATCTCCAGAGTCGGAATATTGATCATAGTAAAGGTAGTTCTTGAAGCCATAATGGTCTAATAGATGTCCTTGGCCTAGATTACAAAAGGGATTCTAGGAAAAAATAAATAACTCTTCTTTGGTTCTTATGGTCTAGGGATGTGGACAATCAAACAATGCTTTTAACCTCTTGGAAATGGTTAGCCACTCCTAAATCCATTGGGAGATGGGGTTTAAAAAAAAAAAAAACTTTTCTCTAAAGCCTTTGCAGGAAAAAAAGTTTTGAATCTTATATAAGGTACATTCCTATGGACACAAGCAACAAAGGAAAAATGTTTTCCCCATGAATCAATTGTAGATTAGATAAAAAAAAACCTTAATAAATTTCAAAATGGCTCCATAATTTGGAAATCAATCCTAGATGTTTTTCCCTTGACTTGAAACTCTTTAATATGGAAAATTTGTAATGGTCGATAGGTTCCCATTGGTAAATATCCATATATTAGCTACAAGAATAATCATATTCACTCTAATCTCATCGATGAACTTCATAGATTGGGTCTCTACTATTTAAATCACGTAATTATAGGTAAAATATGGAAGATGGGTATCACTTTTTCTTGTTTTATGTGATCTTTTATTATACTTCAATAGGTTATTCAACTTTCGATAAACAAAAGTATTTCTTTTATTTAGAATTTTACTTTACAGTAAAAACAAAACTAATCTGGAAGATGGGTATCATTTTTTCTTGTTTTATGTGATCTTTTATTATACTTTAACAGGTTATTCAACTTTCGATAAACAAAAGTATTTCTTTTATTTAGAATTTTACTTTACAGTAAAAACAAAACTTGTGAAGAATCATGTTAGTTTTCTACTGACTATTTCTCAATTTTACTTTACAGTAAAAACAAAACTTGTGAAGAATTATGTTAGCTTTCTATTGACTATTTCTCAATTTTGTTTTATAGAGATTTGATATGTCGATTTGGCAATTGTTTGACACTTTGTTCCTTAAAATTGAAGTGAAATATAATGAGTTATTTTTTCCTACAACAATGTATCTATTATTAAACTTTTGTTTTTGACAAATGAAAGATATTGCAACAATCTATAGAGAATCTATTTTGTGAAGACTATAGTTTTGAATCTAACGGATGAATATTATAATTTCTAGAATTTTTATAGATATGGATTTTTCATTTCACTGAATCATAATCTCACCTAAAAATATCATGTAGTGATTTTTTTATAAAATTAAATAAAATTAGATAAAAGCAATGAAAATGAAAAAACATTATATCTAATGAAAGTAGATTCAAATTTTTAAAATGTTGGTATCAATTCTGAAACTAAATTCTGAGTATTTGTAGGAGTCTTCTACCTCCAAAGATCAAGTAAGATGGAGAAAATTTGCATTTTCCAGCAAATAGTCCCATTTTCAGGTTTTCAGCCGAAATATTTTTTCATCCGAAACCTAGTTTTTAACAGTATCCGTTAAAAATTATTGTTTTGGCCAAAAATACTTTCTGCCGAAATATGCTTACCACGGGAAAATAATTCATCCAAAAAACATTGTACACGAATTTCAAGGGCACCGTTCAATTTGACGTACAAATTTTCGGTTGAAAATGTTTTCGGCCGAAAAAATTCCTAGCAACATTTTTTAGGCCGAAAATGTGCCGCTAGGAATTTTTGAGACCTGATTGTCACGAAAGTATTACCCATCTTCATAAATTTACCCTATAAGAATTAATCAAGCAACATGGAAAAGTTAGTGGCTCTGCCAACAATAAATTGACCTTGGCGCTAAGTATGCTAAGTTCCTTTCTACATCTCTCATAATAGGAAAATCATCTTGTTTTCTCCCTAAACCCATAAAGTTCCTACAAACAAAGGATAAGATATAAATATCTATCCTAAGAAAATAGATAAGAGAAGTTACCATGAAGGGGAATGTAAAAGATAAAGTTCACAACAAACACAAAATTTCATGTGGATGTTGATAAACAAGAAGGCTCTTACATGGGATAAGGTGCAAAAGGGAATCTTTTAGGAACCTAGAAGATGTTGTCTATGGATTAAAGAAATTGAAACTAACTACCATCTTGTCCTTTCTTGCAATTTAAGTTAAAATTTTTTGAGAGAGTTAAATATAAGCAGTAGTCTAAACGTTCTACAAAATGACTCTTTTTGGACTATATTTTTTAGGGACATTTGCCCGAAATATGGTGATAAATTATTAGATCCATAGATTTAGTGATTATTTATGTATAATCGCAGTGCCTCAAGGGTTTTCCAACATGTTCAATCTATTTCTGCATTTAGAAATGGATTTTAAATAACAAAAAATTAATTTTGTGCAAATTTATATCATCGGATTCTTGCGAAAGAAGCCATTAATTATTGGACTATTCAATGCTTGGTCAAGAAAAAATATAGAAAAAGAACTAAAAGTTTAGTTGTCCAATCCTCCAAACTCAAATTTTAAATCACTTCCTCCTACAATTTCTTGGGGGATTTGGATAACCATAAATTAATCCCTCTTCGAAGAGAAGGACCCAATTCCTTAAAACTTTTTCCTTCAAAGAATAAATATTATTTCAAAGTTTCCTCAACACTCTAAAATTTCCCATCCTAATAAGACATTGTTAGACCTAGTTGTTAGACCTAGTCAAAGAGACATTCCATGCAACCTCTTCTAATGGGAATATTATGGAGATCATCAATATGGGGGATTCTCCTTTCACTTGACCACTCGATTTCTTTCCTAGCTAGCTAGTATTTACTATTGGCAATGCAAATAATAACTTTCGTTAGATTATTGATCTTAAGATTGCTTTGCACATTCCGAAGGATAAGGTCATCAAACATATACACATCTATGTTGATTCCATGAGAATTATCCAATTAATTAAATGAGCTTTAAAAATTCATAATTTCACATCGTTTTCATTATTTCAAGTGATAAAAAACAATTCAAAATATTTATCTTATACTTTCACTGTATCTCCAAGATGGGGAATCAAAAAATATGATAGAATCTCCAATGTTAGAGTTTCATTGGACCAAGGCATATTGAAAATTGCAAAAAAAAAAAAAATCATAAGATCTCCTCACATAATATTTACATAAATCATGGTTGTAGGGAATAAGATATGATTTTTTTATTCTTTTATTTGTAAGTAGACCATTGTGATTTCTTATTCCAAGAAGTAATAGGATATGTTTTTTTTCAATTAAAAACCATCTCTAAATATTTGTATTATATGCACATAAAATTTACAGCAGTCTCTAGTAGGGGTTTTCCTTGAGTGAAACTAAAACCCCTAGGAGTAGAGAATCATCAAAATTGTTTATCAACATTCTGTAAGAAACTAGAACTCCCAGGAATAGAGAATCATCAAAATTGTTTATGAACATGTTATAAAAGTTTTGTAACCAAAATTCAAAAAAAAACTTAAAAAAAGAAGGAGAGACTATAAATGATGCAACCCCACCCTCGACAGCACGGTCGCTCCTACCATGACCTCCTAGTTCTCGGCCCAAAGAGTTATCAACTCTCCAACTCCCTCGAGAGTCTTTACCCACAGTCTGCACAACGATCCTTCCTTCTATAGTTGACGAAGGATCGGCTCTCGCGACTTCGTGAATTCCACAACAGGGAACTAGACTCTCGGATTCCGAGACCCGATGCTTCTGGTCGACGTTGACTTTCTCTCGGTATGTCGGAACCTCGAGCTATCGCGACTCGTAACTAGCGTCTCTATGCCTCCGATTTCTCAACCTCCGAGACTCGAAGTGCCGAGATACCAATGACTCGGGATCTCGCGACCTCGCGCACTCGTTACTTCTGAGATCAGACCCTGAGGCCTCCAACTCCCGAGATCCGATATCCCGAGGTCACCTGTCACATCACCCGATTGTGACGTACACCATGCAAGACATTTTCGGGACATCGTGCTTCGCGTTCTCCTGACCTCACTCTACGAGAAATAGGAATCTTCCGTCGCGAACTCCCGATACATCTGACCCACAATCAGGTCGCGATCTTAGTGATTCTCCACGATGATTCAAGTCGTCGATTCTCTTCCTCTTGAAGAGTTTCTCCGTTCACCACCTTTATCCTATATGAACTCCACTCGGTTCTGTTTCCACAATGAAACAAGGAGTTATCCCTCCTGAGCTTTTACTAACTCAAACTTCTTCAGAGATTTTCCGAACACACTCCCTGTGCCCGGTCTTCAACCACTTCCAGTAGTGATGAAGTTTCTGAGTCCTGTGCGCTCACGATCGCAATATCCTCTCCTTTCCTTCTTAGACTTGCTACTGAGACTTCACGTCCAACCTGCACTCACTTGCACGACTTGAACGATCCCAATTCACTTTGGGAAAAATTAGAACAAAGGTTCAACTACTTAGCCTCCTCGAGGCACTCTATGCAGAGGAATTCAACTGCACTTGATGCAGGAATCTCCTGGCTTAAGCAGAGAAACAATTGAAACTCATTCACTCATTCTCTTAGGTTACGAACCTGATATGCTATCACATATGAAGCATATAGAAGATAAGCATATAAAGAAGCAAGTATGCAACAAAATAACATCAATAGCACAAAGAACTCAAACGCAGCCATGGAATTGAATCAAGAGTCCCTTCTATTAATTCAATCTGTACATGGGGTTTCTTCACGAATTCTCTGCTCTGTTCTCTCTTTCTCTCTATACTAATGCTGAATGAATGGGAAGAATAATCAACAATACAACGGAGGGTGCCTATATTCCGTTTTCCCTCTCGAAAGCTAAACTGTCTAATCTACACTTAATTAGTTTATCTACTTGCATTAAATCTACATAAATGCCTCAACTACTAAGGACGAGAGCTTATCCTCTCAAGGTCCGTTACATATATAAAGTGTGCTTCATCATATCAACATTTAATGTTTGGCTCAACCATATTACAATGTTCCAAAATTTGAATGCTGGCGCTGTCCAGCTGTTCTGTGCTCCACGCGCTGGCTCGCTTGGTCGAGTGAGCGATGCTCCTGCATCATACTCCTCGGCTCAAAAGATTTCATGGGCTCTTGTCCATGAGTTCCTGTATAGTCTGCCCATGTTTCAGTATAACTGCCTCTGTCTCCCAGCTGGCGTCCTCCACTGGGTGGTTCTTCCATTTCACCAGGTATTCAAAGTATTGCTTTCTCCTGGTCTTCTTACCTGCTCTTTTATCCAGTATGCACTCCATCTGTGGCTTTTGTGCAACTGGTAACTAATTCCGCCATTGGACCACTGGTCCTTCAACACTCGCAGCTCCTGCATTTTCGGCCTTATATGGGTACAAATCCGAAATGTTGAATATCGGAGATATCCCGATGCCCTCTGGCAGCTCAAGCTCATATGCATTTTCGCCGAATTTCCTCAGAATTCTGCACGGCCCAATTTTCTTCATCTTGAGCTTGTTATATGTTCCCCTTGGGAACCTTTCTTTCCTCAGGTGAGCCAGAACCATGTCCCCAACTTCAAACTGAAGCTGTCTTTTTCTCTGGTCGGCTCTGTGCTTATACTCTTGATTCGATTTCTGCAGTCGCTGCTTCACCTGCGTGTGAAGTTCTTTCATCGCCTCAGCGAATTCTTCAGCCCTGGC
>SNQJ01S0022586.1:129409-141656 GCA_010110895.2 Picea sitchensis
AGTGTAGATACATCTTAACAACAAATTTATTATGTATCTAAGGGCATCAAATCCCTCTCACATTTCTTCAAGTTTTTTAATATAAAGAAATGTTTGTATCTACACATAATAAATAATAAATACGTTGATAAGATGGATCTACACGGATGGTAAAAATCTACACTAATATTAATATTCCTATCTATAATGAATATATTAAAATACAACTTATTAAATTTAACTTTCAATATGTTGGAATTTAAATGTAACATGATTTAAATTCAAAAACATATTGTCCAACAACAATGTACTTGAAAACTAAATGTGTTGTCAGTTTTTTTCTTCCTACTTTAACTTTAACTTTGTGGAGATTATGTGAGAATAATGTCGAAACATTAGAATGTTTATAGATCTTTTTTCGTGAGTTGTTTTACTATTGTTTAATTTTAGATTATAAGAGGTTTTAGAGCCATACTTCTAGGATTTGGTTGCTTGTTTATTGGTGAGATTTTCAACTATAAATGTAACAGGGTTTTGCTTCTGATGAATGAATTGTGATGAACATTTTTTCTCACAGTTTCTATAGGATTAATCTCTTTGTTTATAATTTGGTATCAAAGTGTACGTGAGCTCATGTGAGGTTAAAAATGTTGTGAGGAGCGACGATTTGAAAGTAAAGCCGTCGTTTCCATTGAATAAAAGATCATTTGGTTTGAATTATTCACTGGTGCATCCATTCATTTGCATTTACAAGAACATTGTCGCTACCATAATTTTTTTTTGTACGCAGCATCCTTACCATTGAATAGAGCCGTTGCTGCCACTTTTCAAATTTGGTGAAGGAGATTTATGTGTTTCATATTTGCTGCATAAATTTGCAAAATATTTACAAAAAAAAAAAATTACAACATTTGTACGTGATGCACGTGGAATTCTTGTAAACTTGTAAAGGATTGAAAAGGTAACTTGTAAAAATGTGTGTAATTCAGTTGAAGGATAGTTCAATCTGCTACCAGATTTAAGAGAATTCATAGACGTGTGAAGTTGCAGACGTGTGAAAGTGATGCCTTCTAGCACACAAGGGCGACCTGTAGTAGAGAAGGAGCCTGCGTGGGAGGTAAAAGACAACAAAAACTAGCAACACTTCTTTGTTTTGAATTGGTTATTACGCCCCTTTTGATAAGTTTGTTGAATTATTTCTGGTGAAAGATGGAAAACCCTCTTCCTGATTCTTATTTAAATGAATCCACCAAACTTGATGGTGAAAATTATGTTAATTGGAAATTTAAGTTGATAATGGTGCTTGAAGCCTATAATCTGTGGACGATTGTGAAAGGAGACAAGTCCAAGCCCATAATTGATTCCTCAATTCCAGATTGGGAAAAATGAGAAATGAAGGTGAAAGTGGTGCTGTGAACGTAAAGGACAACATAATTTCTCATATAAGAGATAGTAAAACTTGAAAAGAGACATGTGAAGTTCTCAAGGGTTTGTACGAAACCTCTAATGCAGACCAGATTTTATTCTTAAAAACTAAGCTCTTATCTATCAAAATGGAAGTCAATGAAAGAATAAGTAATTTTGTATCCCAAATTAAATATTTAAGTGATAAGTTGGGTGATATCGGTGAAATGGGTTCCACTAGTGATTTAGTAAGTATTGCTTTGAAAGGTTTAGTACAAGATTATAAAGTCTTTATTTCAGCACTCTCTGCTTGAAAAACACCCCCTACTTTTGATGAATTGGATGGAACTATTCTTCAGGAAGAAGAGAGAATGAAGAATTATGATTGGGACTCAAGTGGCTCAGATTTGGCATTGATTGCAATAGGTAAAATATCATGCTGAGATAAACCATGGGACAAGAACAAGGGAGGTTTCAAGCAAAGCAAAAAGTTATGGCACATCGTGATTCTTATGTTAAGATAAATATTGAATATGAATATTGTGGAAAACCCGAAAATATTGCTAAGGATTATTATAGAAGAAAGAATCATGAGTCAAATAAAATATATAAACGGCATAATGGGAATTGTGTGCATAAAGACACCTTAGTCAATGACGGATTTAAAAATCTTAAGTTGTTTATTTCTGAAGCTGGATTGTCTATTGAAACTAATCATGAGAATGCATGATTCATAGTTTCTGGTGCATCAACCCATATGTCCTGTCGTAAAAAATGGTATGATAAATACTATGAAAACATTGATGGAACACACATTTCTTTAGGAGACAACAAATAACTTAAAGTTCAGGGATATGGAGTAAAAAGAGTGAACTTACCTAATGGACAATTGAGACAGATTCATGATGTGATGTATATTCCTGGTATTAGAAAGAATTTAATATATGTTTCAACTATCACTGATAATAATTTAAAAGTGGAATTTGGTAAGCTAAGATGTGTTGTAAAATATGTCCATGATCACTACAAGATTGTTTTCACAGGTACCAGGGTTGGTGGATTGTATAAGTTGGATGTCCACAACAATGTGAATAGAAGATTTATGGCACCATGGGTATGGGCACCTCAAGTACAATGATTTGATGTTATTTCAAAGAAAAACAATGGTATAAGGTCTTACTGTTATGAAGAATGATAATTTTCCATTTGAAGCATGTGCACTTGGTAAGCAACATAGAGAGGAGTTTCACATACATACAAAGAAAAGACAAACTGATATACTTGAATTAATTCATATTGATGTATGCAGACGTATGCAACCTAGGTCATTTGGTGGTGCTTCCTACTTTCTTAATTTTTTTTAATGATAGATCTAGATATACGTGGGCCTATTTCATAAGGAGAAAAAATTATGTATTTGAGTATTTTAAAGAATTCAGAACTATGGCTGAAAAAAAGACAAGCAAATGTATTACAATTCTCAGATCTGATTAGCGTGGTGAATATACATCAGGTGCATTTAAAACTTATTGTAAATTGAATGGAATCCAACAAAAATTTATAGTACCTCGTATGCCTTAGAAAAATGGCATTGCTGAGAGAAGGAACAAAACATTGGTGGAGTTTTCTCGCAGTATGCTTCAAGGTAAAAACACTTCTAATGGTTTATGGGCATAAGCTATTAATGTTGTTGTTTATTTAAAGAATCGAACTCCAACTAAGAGATTAGATTTTCAAACTCCATTTGATATTTTTCATGGTTATAAACCTGATGTCATTCATTTAACAGTGTTTGGATCCACTGCCTTTGGACATATTCCAAAGGATGAGAGAAGAAAACTTGATGAAAAATCATTCAAGTGTGTTTTTATTGGGTATGGTACTAATAAAATAACATACAAATTATTTGATCCCAGTTCACATAAATTGTTTGCAAGTATAGATGCGTTGTTTCATGAGAATGCAGATAAAGGTGATACAATGAATGATGCATATGCTTGGAATAACACTAATGATGAACATGTCCAAATAGATGCAATAGTTAAACAGGAACATGAACATGTACATGTTCAAGAAGGAAATAAAAGTAGTATGGACAATTCAAGTAGTCATGATTTATCAAGTGGAGAAGGTTCACGAGAGAGAAGGAGACGAGATGAAAGCAGTGAAGGACCAAGGAGGTCATCACGACAAACTCATCCACCTATAAGATATAAATATTATGCATTGATGTCCCATGTAATGAATATTGTAGAACCTGTAAACTATGATCAAACTAAAGAACATGAAAAGTGGAAAAATGCTATGAGTGATGAATATGACTCTCTTATGAAAAAACAAACATGGGAATTAGTTCAACTGCATGAAAACAATGTCCCTATTGGAAGAAAATGGTTGTATAAATCTAAATTTAAAGCAGATGGTAGAATTGATAAACATAATGCAAGATTAGTTGCAAAGTATATTCACAAAATGAGGGAATTGATTACGATGATACTTTTGGACCAGTAGCTAAATTGAATACAATTAGAGTACGTATTTCCTTAGCTACAAAACATAATTGGAAAATACATCAGTTAGATGTCAAATCTTCTTTTCTAAATGGTGATTTAAAAGCAGAGGTTTATTTGGTTCATCTTATTATGGTTTGTCAAGCAAGGACATGAGCATCTAATCTGTAGATTAAGGAAATCCTTATATGGTTTAAAACATGCATGAAGATCATGGTATGTAAAAATAGATACCTTCTTTTATTAGAATGGTTTTTTGAAAAGAAAAAATTATCCTAACCTGTATGTTAATAAAGATGAAGAAGGAAATGTTGCCTTAATATATTTATATATGGATGATCTCATTATTACAGGCAGTGCATGCAAGTTAATAGAAGAGACTAAAAGTCAGTTGCTTCAAGAATTTGAAATGAAAGAACTTGGTGAATTGCATTACTGTTTAGGACTTGAGGTTTGGAGAAATCCTAGTAAGACATTAATCACTCAAAGTAAATACACGAAAGAAATTCTTAGAAAGTTAAATATGAGTTAATGTAAAGAAATGTCAACTCCCTTAGAATAGAATGCAAAGATATACAATGAGGATGGAACTAAAGAGGCAGATGATACTTTATATCATTAGTTAGTGGGAAGTTTGAACTACCTCATCACTACCAAACTAGACATTTCATACTGAGTGAGAATACTTAGTGAGTTCATGCCTAAGCCTTCTGAGAGCCACTAGAAATCTACAAAGAAAGTCCTCTAATACTTGAAATGAAGAATAAATTTTGGTATTACGTGTACTGATGAATCTGATGTTGAACTCAACGGTTTTTCTGATTCAGATTGGGTAGGAAATCTTGATGATAGAAGATCTACCTCAGGTTATGCATTTCATATAGAATCAGGGGTTGTATCATGGAATAACAAGAAACAACCAATTTTTTATTTGTCGTCAACAAAATCCGAGTATAAAGCCTTGAGTAGTGCTACCCATGAAGTTGTTTGGTTAAGGAGAATTCTTACAGATGTTGAAGAGGAGAAAAATGGTCCATTATGCATCAATTTTGATAATCAAAGTGCTATCAAATTGGCACACAATCCAATATATTGTGTAAGATCAAAACACATCAACCTACAACACCACTTCATGAGAGAGAAGACTGAATCAAAGGAAGTTAATTTGAATTTTTGTAATAAAAATGATAATGTGGCTGATATATTTACCAAGACTCTTGGTAAACTCAAGTTTTAATTTTTTAGAAGCAAGTTAGGTGTTCTATAAAATCCATGTTTTCATTAAAGGGGATGTGAAAATAATGTCGAAACTTTAGAATTCTCCTGGCACTTTCTTTGTGAATTGTTTTACTATAGTTTAATTTTAGATGATAGAAGGTTTTAGATCCATAATTCTAGGATTCCATTCCCCGTTTATTGGTGATCTTTCTACTATAATTGATTTATTATTGAGCTTTCTACTATAATCTTATTATAGTTCAATTCAAACAACTACCAATCAAATTTAGACTTATGATTATGTTGAGTTAAACTTCATAACTATGCCATCACCACTTGAGTAGTTATTTATGAATCAAATTTAAACCACTATGGAAGATGCTGAGTTAAACTAGTTTGCGAATAAAAGAAGATGCCACATTAAACTTCCATAGAAGATCGAAGAGTAATTTCTAAGTACAAGAGATGATCGACTTGATCAAATTGTTATGATAGACCATATGCCAAATAATCTTATAAATGCATATGATATTATCCAACTTTTTAAATATAAATGATCAATTTCACTTATAAGTTAAAATTGTACATAAAAGGTCAACTCATAACTTATAAATATAATTTTATATGGTTGATATAAAGGATCAATTACTCAAAGTTTATGTTAAAACTATGTTATAAATGTCAACCAAACATACTAAATATAATTTTATAGGTGATATCAATTGGTTTTAATGGATGTCCATCATCATCATAATCATCATCATCATCATATATATATATATATATATATATATATATATATATATAATTTTATAAATTTGATATTAATTATTGAGGAAATATTTATGCTATCTAAAATAAAAAGAAGAGTATACTTTTTATTTTATTTTATTTAATGTGTTTAAGTATCAAATGTATGAGAATGTCTAAGTGGGCCTAATGTTTAAGAACATATGTTTCCTCTTAAGAGGTCACAAGTTCAAATCCAGAGGTGGGTAGGGTATGTATGCCTCCCTCCCTTGTCCCACAAACAAGGTGGTAGGGTATGTATACCTCCCTCCCTTGTCTCACAAACAAGAGGATCTCATACGGGTTCTCATACACCAATTTGATATGGCTTGGCCGTGACCTAAAAAATAGATTATTATTATTATTATTATTATTATTATATAATACTAATTATAATTTAAATTTAAAAGTAATTTTTATAGTTTTTTTTTAAATTATTATTTTATAATTGCTATATTTAATTAATTTTTTAATAATTTGTAATTATTATTATTTATTAATTTATTATTTATTTAATTTTTAATGAATATTTTATTTTTTTATTAACTATGATAATATTTATTTTATGGGATAAGCTCTGTGCATTGACATTGAGGGGGATTTGCCCCTCCATGCAACATTTCATCTTTAGAACCAGGAGGAAAGCTTTTGGTTAGATGGCATATAGACACAAATAACATCGTGGATACGGGAGTGAGAGTGGCACATCTAATAGTCATGATTGGATAGGAACACCCACCACCTGGGTGCAACACACTATTGATATTGTTGCCACAAACTTTAGGGTGGCCACCCCGCCTTGATTTTAGGCTTAACTGGAACACCCACCACCTGGGTGCAACACACTATTGATATTGTTGCCACAAACTTTAGGGTGGCCACCCCGCCTTGATTTTAGGCTTAACTGGAAGAAATGGTAAATGAAATTCAATTGGAGAGAACGATGACTAGGAGGTGGAAGATCTAATAACCAAGTGATTTATGGATGTAGGTAACATGATATGGCACAAAACCAAGTACTAGAAGATGGTTGATTTATATTGGCACCTTAAAACATACTTGGTACAAATGTTGTAATGATTTATATTGGCACATCAAAACATCGTTGGTACAAATGTTGTAATGATTTATATTGTCACCTAAATACATTGTAGGGACAAATGTTACAAATGCAAACCAGTGAAACACATGAGAACACCCAAAACACTATCCATCTACAATTAAACGGTCCAATCTGCTCCTCAGAAAAGTTTTATCTCGTTTCTCATCCTGAAACACAATAATAACAACCTTATCACCAAAGAGCACCACACAATCAACACCTAATATACCTCATGACTCAATTGGAAATCCCCAAGCTCACACCTAATATACCTCATGACTCAATTGGAAATCCCCAAGCTCACTGAAAAGTATGTACACATTTTTTGGTTTTGAATATAAAAAGTAGTGGATATAACATAGCTTCCTATAAGTTTTAGTTTTCTCTTTAAACTATTTTTTAAGCTAGACATGTTACTCTAAAAAAAACCTCCGGTCAACTATATCGGCATATGACTTATTTCTTTTATGTTGGTCTGATTTTTTTGTTTCTTTGAGTGAGCAAAAAAATTTCAAAGATAAATTAACAAAAACAGTTGTGTGTGCTTATAAAAAAAAATTAATATTTATATTATGTTAAAATTTTATTTTTATTATTAATTAAGTGGATAGGCGTTTCCCTATTGGAATGGGTGAATTAATCAACATTTTAATCATAAATTTTAATCTTAGGGTTGGTAATTGAAGATGCTAATATATTTTTCATCGTTTTTTCTAATCAATGATTAAAATTTTGATAAATTAACTTCCACTCATTTATAAAGAGTACGTTTATGTGATTACTTTTTCACATTTACTAAATAAAATTAAAAATTTACTTGCTCACCACCTCATTGCCACGTTAATTGATTAAGAATTGATTATACTTAAATCAGACAGGTGTGACTACGATTCCGCTTCCTCTACCCACGATTTGGTTTCGGATTTTCAATTTCATGCCAGGTTTCGTCTACGTTTCAAATGCCACCCCGCGTTATGGATGGAGAGGCTGTGCATTTTTAACTGCACACATCTCCCTTCGGGCTCTGTGCATTTGGTTTCTTTGCCTGGAGACCCTTTGATTATTTTGTCATTCTCAATCTATTATCATTATCTTAGATCTAGGGTTCTTGACATGTTAAGGCTATATGCGAATTGCCAATTCCAATAGATACGAATTTCAATACAGAAAACAATTCTTTATAACAGAAATTGTTGCGAATTGTAATGTAATGTATTCAAAATTTCTGTAATGAATTGTTGCGAATTGTAATGAATTATGTATTAAAACATAAATTACGTAATGAATTGTTGTGAATTGTAATAATTATGTGTCAATACAAAAATTCTGTAATGAATTGTTGTGAATTGTAATTAAGGCTAGATGTGAATTGCAAATTCCAATAGATGCGAATTTCTGAACAATTTGATATAATGTGCACTGCAAACCAGCCTTAAAATTAACATGGATATGTTCCATGTATTAGTAGATAGATAGAGCATTGAATGCAACGGATTTGGGATTTGAATGTTCTGTAGTTCACTGTTGTTGTCATATATGCATGCAGATGGAGAAGGTTACTGCACATAACCCTACAGACAAAAAAATCGCCTGTGAGAAGAAGGATGACAAAAAATCTGAAGCTGAGATAAGAGCAAATGTTGCCAAGGCTGAACACAAAGCTGAAACAGAAGAGGCCAAGCAAACTGGCCACACGCGTATAGACAATATTGATTCGCCAAAAAAGCCATCTCTTGATTCGCAAGAGGTCATATCTTATATGTGGACCCATATTTTTATGGTTAAATTTTATTGTAACCTTATTATTATATGGGTTTGCATTAATTGTAAAGATAAAATTAATAAATTTATCTATAAAAAAAAGGGTATCTCTTGATTTTTATATGTGACGTCAAAATTAGAGAGTTGGTAAAGTACATCATGTACGTTGCAAACATTTTCACAATTCCACCAAATCCACGGGAATCTCCGCGTAACGAAATTCGTTATGTATTTCAGTCAGGTAACTTTATCATGATTTTGTGATTTCTTTAATAAGGCAGAGTTGTCATCAACTAAAAGTATAAGTCCACCCACCATTGATTTTTTTAATAAAACATAGTTGTCGTGAATTAAAGGGTATGCTATGTTGATGATCCTATACGCCTACAAAAAAATTATAAAATTCCATCTTTGAAAATTGTCAAATATGGCTAACAAAAATTATTTTGGGGGCTATGATGTAGTTTAACGTTAAAGTAATTTAAATATTTTATATTGTTTGGTTTTTTTTACTATTATTATTATAATCTTATAAATCAATTATGAATTTATTCAAGAATATTCAAAAACAAAACATTCACCTTACATATTTCAATTTCTCTACATAGTAGAATGGATAAAAATAATGAAAAAAAATTAGGGAAATTGGAGTATTTTCATGTAAAGAATTTTTATAGCCATTCATTTAAAACCTAAATTAACTTGTTTGAAAATTAAGCATATAAAAACTATAGAAAATATTTAAAATTTTCAATATTTTAAATTGATTGAGATTTTGGAGAAAACGGATATGTAAACTTTTGAAGACTTTGGATTTACATGAGACCTTGTAATTATCTGTGATGTACTATGCAATGTTAAATTACAGGTTAAGTGGATTATAAAAAGGTGCTTGTTCAAGAATTTTATGACAATGAAAAGAGACTAATGACGAAAGTGAACAACATTTATGACGAAAGCGAACCTGACATTTATGGGGATATACTTGCATTATCCCCCTAACCACTCACGATGTGTGTTAGTAGCTAGGCAAATTGCATTACACATAGAAGCACTTTGTAAAGCAATTAAAGATTCATGTAATTTTAAATAAGTTATGTAAGTTTAAATAAGTTATGTAAGTGAATTTCATGAAATATTTTATGTAAGTGACTTTGAAAAAATATTTCGTATAAATCTCTTAAACTATGATAAATTTTTACTTTACCTATGATCCAATAAACTATGATGAACTTTTAAATTAACTATGATCCAACATATATTATGTTTGATGCAATCCAACATAACTTTAGGTTACAATGACACGAACATTTCAAGATGTCACAATTTGACCAACATATGCCAACATCACAATCTGACGTACAAAACAATGTCGCAATGTGTCGATCATAAATATAAGTCGCAATTTGACGAACATATCCCTGTCATCACATTTTTACAAACATATCATCACATTGCACATATCCTAATGTCACAATGTGACAATGTGACAAAACTTTCCAAACGTCACAATGTATTAAACATACCCCGTGTGACAATGTGATGTCCACAACTCAAGTTTTCAATGTGATGATCATAAAAAGATGTCAGAATGTGATAGACATAGGCATTTCATCACATTTTGAAGAACATATCATCATTTCACAATGTTCTACACATATCCTAATGTCACAATGTGAAAAACATTTTCAAACATCATAATGTGTTGAACATAACAACTTGTCACAATGTGATGTACGCAACTAAATGACACAATGTGATGCTCATAAATACATGTCGCAATGTGATGAACATAGCCATTTTTCCACATTTTGATTAACATTTCATCATGCCACAATGTGTCATACATATTCTAATGTCACAATCTGACAAACATTTCCAAATGTCACAATGTGCCAAACATAACCCCTTGTTGCAATGTGATGTGAACAACCCAATGTCGCAATGTGATGAACATATCCCTATCATCGCATTTTGACGAACATATCATCACACCACAATGTGACACACATATCTTAACGTTACAATGTGACACATATTTCCAAACATCGCAATGTGTTGAAGATAACCCCTTGTCACAATGTGATGTACAGAACTCAATGTCACAATTTGAAAAACATAGCCTAACACCACAATGAGATGAACATTTCCCGATGTTGCAATGTGATGAACATAACCCACATTGCAATATGACATTCATGCCAAAAACTTTTAATGTTATAAAACTCTTTTATTTGTCACATTGCAATGAACTTTGTAATGTTGTAATGTTATGCACATAGATCCGTCATCACTATGTAACCAACCATAGCACCACAGAATGATATGTATGCATATCCTCACGTCACAATGTCACAAACATTTCAAAATGTCACATTCTGATGAAGACAACCCATTGTCGCAATGTGATGTACACAACCCTAATGTCGCAATGTGACAAACATTTCCAAACGTCACAATGTGTTGAACATAACCCCTTGTCGCAANAACATTTCAAAATGTCACATTCTGATGAAGACAACCCATTGTCGCAATGTGATGTACACAACCCTAATGTCGCAATGTGACAAACATTTCCAAACGTCACAATGTGTTGAACATAACCCCTTGTCGCAATGTGATCTACACAAGTCAATGTAGCAATGTGATGATCATAAATAAATGTTTCAATCTAAGGAACCTTGCCTTGTTGTCGCATTTTGATGAACATATCATCACGTCACAATGTGACACACATATCCTAGTGCCACAATGTTACAAACATTTCCAAATGTCATAATCTAACGAAAATAGCCCCTTATGGAAATGTGATGTACACAACTCAATGTCTCAATGTGATGATCAAAAACATATTTCACAATATGACGAACATAGCCCTATTATCGCATTTTGACGAACATATCATCACGTTACAATGTGACACTCATATCCTAACATCACTATGTGACAAACATTTCCAAACGTCTCAATGTGATGAACATAACCCACATCACGATGTGACATTCATGTTGAAAAGTTGTTATGTTACAAAACTCTTTCATTTGTCACATTGCGATGAACTTTGTAACATTTTAATTCTATGCACATAGACTTGTTGTCACTATGTCACGAACCATAGTACGATGAAATGATATATGTGCATATCCTCACGTCATAATGTCACAAACATTTCAAAGCACACTAATGTGACGAAAAGAACCCATTGTCGCAAGGTGATGTACAAAACCCTAATGTGGCAATATGACAAACATTGCCTAACATTGCAATGACACAAACACTTCCCAATGTCGCAATGTGATGGCCATAACCCTTCGTCCTAATATCTTCAACATAATTTGTGGATGTCATAACCAACGTCACCCACCATAATATATATCAATCTATCAATCATTTAATATAATATATTACATGTTATCCCCAATATCTAGGGATAACCAGGAGATCATGTCTCGAGGCCCACATGGTCCTAGACATGGAGTACGAG
>SNQJ01S0022586.1:150571-177688 GCA_010110895.2 Picea sitchensis
CCCCATCGAGGTGACAGTGGGTGGGGAAGCTCCTGTTACGCTGGTTTCAAGCCCTGACTCAAGCTCTTTAGACCTTTCCTACAAACCGTGTGATAACATTACACACTAATGTAAATCAATAATTTAATATATAAATGTTTATTATATATTATATTAATATTACATTACAAATCAATATATCAATATATGAGTACTTTAATGTATTACTATTTTACACATTAATTTATTATAAATTAATGTATTAATGTATATTATTAATTATTAATTTATAATACATTAATGTATTATATTTTAATATATTAATGTATTATATTTACATTAATGTAATGTAATACTAAATGCATTAAATATAATTAATATGTTACATTTAATACTTTAATATATTTATCCATCAACTAATACTTTAATTTATAAAAATAAATTATCTATTAAAATAATATTTTAATGTATTATATTTACATTATTAATGTATGAATTAATTAATAATTAATATGTTATATTTAATATTTTAATATATTTATCCATTAATTAATATTTTAATTTATAATTTTTTTATAGATTAAATTAATATTTATATATTAATTTAATGTAATATTAAATTATTATATTAATTAAATGTATTGATTCCCTAGGTATGTTGGTCGTCAACTAGCAACAACCACATTAAGTAAAATGTGGTTGATATATGCCGATCGGTGTCATTTTCCACTTTTTTAAATTAATGACGTTGATCCGTGTATATCAACCACTTTTTATTTAATGTGGTTGTTGCTAGTATTTAGACAATTCAATCATATATAAATAGAACACTTTTGTCTCACTTATGTAGCTTATATTCTCTTTTATTTATTTATTTTTAATGGACTTTAGCTTTTATTTAAATCTTCTAAATTTTATTTTTTGTTTTATGATAATAATTAGAGTGTTTAAATTTTCTAAACATTAAACATAAATAAAAATTTATAAATTACACTCAACTAGTGTATGAATATTTTATTTATTTATTTATTTTTAATGAATTTTCACATTTAAATATTATAAATTTTATTTTTTATTTTAAGATAATAATTGAAAGTTTTAGGCTAAATATTCTGGCAAGAAATTGTTGGATTCTTAAATTTAAGTGATTATTTATGTAGAATCCAAATATCCTGAAATTTTTCAGCATATTGAATTTATTTCTATATTTACAAATGAATTTTAAACAACAAAAAATACTAATTAATATAAATTTATACACAATTCTTTAAATATCCACTCAAAATATTAAAAAAAAATTAAAAAAAAATTATAAACTAAACTAAAACTAGTGCATTAATATTATACCTTAAAACAATGGAAATAATTTGTGTATGTGATATTGATTATTAAAGTAATAATTAATAGTATTGAGTCAGCATTTAAAGCCAATTTCTTTTTTAATTATAATAGGCTCATAATTTCGTTGATTTGCAATTTAACCTATATGATACATTGAATGTTATTTATTTGAAAAGTATATCTTTTCGTTACCAAAGTGGATTTGGTAATGTTATTTATTTGAAAAGTATATCTTTTCGTTACCAAAGTGGATTTGGTCAGTTGGTGAAGTTATTCAAAATCCTGTAATGTTATTCAAAATCTAAGCTTTTCTTTGATAATCTAAGCTTTTATTTGATAAGTATATCTTTTCTTCAGCAAAGTGGATTTAGTTAGTTCTTGATAATGTCATTGATTCAAAATTTAAACTATATCTTACTATGACTTCAAATGGCAATCAAAATTGGTTAAAGTTTTTCATCAATAAATATGTTAAAGTTTTTAATGAATAATGAATAGAAAAAAAATATAAACTATATCTTACTATGATTTTAAATGGAAATCAAAATTGGTTAAAGTTTTCAATCAGTAAATAGAGAAAAGGAAAAGAATATTAATTATTTTAAAAAAGAAAATACAAAGTGGAGAGATGAAATAACATACAAAATACCATGCCACAAGGTTGGCAATCAAAATTGGTTAGAGTTCTCAATCGGTAAATAGAAGAAAAGAAAAGAATGTTAATTATTTTAGAAAAGAAAATGCAAAGTAAAAAGATAAAATAAAATACAAAATACCATGTCACAAGGTTGGCAATCAAAATTGGTGAGAGTTTTCAATCAATAAATAGAGGAAAAGAAAAGAATGTTAATTATTTTAGAAAAGAAAATACAAAGTGGAAAGATAAAATAACATGCAAATTACCATGTCACAATGTTGGAAAGTGGAAGAGTTCTTTTAATCAATGCAATTCATTTTTACACGACACTCTTTGGTAGCACCATTATTTCTGGAACCATTCATTATTGTGCTTTCAATCACTATGCTTAGTAATTAAGGTTAACATGGATAGGTTTGAGCTAATGAGTGGTAGTGAGTGGTTGAGTAGTGGAAATAACAAATGAGAATGTAAGTGGGAAGGAATAGTTTAAAAGGAAAGGAAAATGAAATTTTATCTCTAAATTACAATTTACAAATATAAATAGATTTATAGATCTAAATCAATGAGGAGAAAAACCCTCATTAGCATTAGGATGAGATGTAATATTATATGTCAGTATGCTTTATATGGTGTGTATTCGTTCATATGGAGTGTATTGAAATATGTTATATATTCGTTCATATTGTTTTCATGCTAATTATAATTTTTAATTAATATGTATTTGAAAATTTTAAAATACTACATATAGAGTGACCCAAGAAAATAAATAAAAAATCTATATTTTAAACAAGAATTGAATAAAATAGAAATATAGAAATAAAAATATTATTTTGAGAGCATGTCCTTTTAACTAATATGTGAATTAATATGTGTGGTGATTGTATAGCTTCTCTATATTTATTTATGTGGTTCTTTGTTGTTATGACTATGCCCAAGCATGATGACTTGTGGATAGCCACTTGTGTTCTTTGAAATTCTTAAATTCTCAACTATATATGACATAGTTGAATCAAAATTTAAGAGTGTGTTAGGGAAATTTTATCCGTTCTTTGTGTTGTGTTAATTTATTTCAATAATCATTTATTTTTTAAATACATTTTACTATGAGGATCAATCATAATTTAATAAGGAATTCAAAGTAGTAAACTCATACAATCACACACCATTTGACATATATGATTTCTTGTGTAAATTGATATGGGAAAACCAAAATGAAGGGAAACACCATTATTTTCATAAAATAATAGATCTATGTCTAGTGACTTAATGCTAAAAGAAAAAAGTACACCTTTAATCTACTATTGAGATACACTAGTGTACAATTGAGATTCTTGCTCTATATGGACTATGGCAAGGAATTTACAAACTCCTTCTCTTCCTTCTTTTTCATTAGTACTCACCACAGTACATGTATGTAGTGATTACAAGTTTTGAAAGTCAATTTGTCTTCTGCTCTACCCTAGAACTTGACCTCTGACCATAGCTTCAAATATGGTAAAGCTTCTTTTCACATAGTTCCTAGAAACTATATTTCTTTGTCTCCAAGTAATATTGTGATATTAATTTTAAAATGCATCAATGGACTACATTTAATTTTACTTCTACGGAGACCCATAATCAATGGTTGCATAAATCAAACTCTACAATACTTTTATTTTTTCTCTCTCTACTTCGTGACTCCTCAAGAATCTCCTCTATGGATGGAAACTTGGTAAACTATACAAGATCAATAAAAAGAGCATAAATCCAATGGCTACTTCTATAATCCTCCTCTCATTATTAGGGTCCTACCCTAACCTCCATACTTTATTTTGTGTAGGATTTACTTTAGTCAATTAGTCTATGAAAAAATATTTTTTCAATAAGTCTCATTAGATAGAAATGGATAGTTATTTAATGTAAAAGGGTCCACTTTATTGAACAAGGATTGTGAAATTTTGGTGAAATCTACAGAAATAATGTAGCTAGCAAAAAACATGAAAGCTTAGAGAAGAAGAGAAGAATTGGAGAGAAAGAATAAAGGATTGTATTAACCACTAATCCAAAATCAAAGAGTGAATAATATACAATATATATAAGCTACATGATCCAACTAATTATCCATAGTATTATTCTAGAGACATGTTGACATCCACTGATATAAACCCTTGAGTTATCTGCCACCTAGTCCTAGCTAACTAGCCATGCAGTCATCGGTTAATTGGATCATACAAGTAGATTGGAGATAATCTCATGAATGCACATGTGGTTTAACCTCGTAGTCTCATGTATATAGTTTCCCCCATCCTGGTGATGATTCAAAGGTGAGTGTTCCCTCTTGGGGATGATCTCAAGGTTAGCATGCAACACTTCATGATAATATTGAGGTTTTTGTTCATGGCTTGACTTCACTAGTCTAAGTGATATATAATTGATTACTGACTAAAGAGGAGATGGCACCCTCATCTACGGGAGAATATTGTCATCTATAGAGGAATATATCAAACTAGGTAAACAGTCAACATAGACAAATAAACATAGGATAGTAAATACTAGGTGGGTGTGTAACATCTCCAATACCACCTTAAATGACTACTAGTGAGTATGAATGGGTTCCGACAAGAATATGTTTTAGGTATCCAATTTACAATAAATTTATTTTAAAAAAGGAACAACAAGAAATATGAAATATGGAAAACCTCATGGGAAACCCCCTCCCCTCAAGATACAATGATAAAAAAGAGGAGGAAAACTTCTGAAAAACTATGTTCTTCACCCCAAGGAGACCTCACAAGGCTTGACATCTATGCTCATTGAAGTTTTTGATGAATATGCATATGTATGTACAAATATTATCAAGTAAATGCACCAGTTATATTTCCTTATCTATCCAGTTTCTCTAATTCAAAGGAAAAAGATCCAAATCCTCATCATTTATGGTAGTTTTCCAATACATATTTTCATTAGCCTCTGCATAGGAACAAGGATTGAATACAAGAACCATGTAGTAATGCATGAGAATTATTGGTTATATGAATTTGAGAGCATGTGGATCTCCCTGAAATTTGGATCTTGTCCTCTAGGATCAACAATATCATATGCAAAGCGCTGCACGCTACCGCCTTAGGGTTTGAAGCCGAAAACTGAGTGATCACACTCCCAGGCCCGTGAGGGCCATGATTCTGCAGGAAGGAGGCCGAGCTGGCACCTCCTACAGTGACGCTACAGCAAATGGTAGCGGCGAAGAAAAGTTTAAGCGGCCGTCCTTCGAGCCGCTACAGGAACTCCGAAAAACTCTCATCGTGGATGGCACCTTCAAAGATCGCGACATGGACATTGATCCGGATCACCCAGCCGCCCCTGTCACAACATCTCCGCCTTGGCTTCCTGGTAAGTGTATTCCTCAAGCCCGGCATGCTCCAAAATACATAGTTAACTCTCCACGGATAGAGGAGAAAAAACAATATATGAGAGATCATGCTTTGGTAGGGAAATTTCTAGGGTTGTGGCCATCTGAAAGAGATTTAATCAAATGGATACAATATTGGTGGAAACCAAAGGGGCATTATGAATTACAGTTAGGCTCAAAGGGATTCTTCACAATCATTCTGCACAATCTTGAGGATCGCAATCGCATCTTTGATGGGGGCCCTTACTTCTTTAACTTGGTCGGGCTATTCCTCAGATTCTGGACCGAGAGATTTAGCCGTGAAAAAGAAGACTTCGCCCATGCTCCAGTATGGATCCGTCTGTACTCCCTCCCACAAGAGTTCTGGTTGGAAGAAGTCCTGGCTGGCATCGGTAACACTATTGGAGTTTATGTAAAGTCCTCGGAGGCCACAAAGCAGAGGAGATATACCTCGTATGCCAGTCTCTGTGTGTATATGAACATAGAAAAACCACTACCAGGAACCATCACCCTTGAATACCAGGATGAAGACTGGATCCAAACTATTGGTTATGAACATATCCCCTTCAGATGCCGAAAATGCCATGAACCTGGGCATTTATTCAAAGAATGCCCTCTCAATGAAGCCGCCAAAGAAGGAAACACCGCAGATAGCAAGGATAAGGACGGTTTTGCACCACCAGGAGGGAAACGACGCCAAGCTAATCGCCGGCAACCAAACCAGGTAAGCAAAGATCCTTCCACTCGTAACAAATTTGATATCCTACAAGATCAATCCGAGAACCCTGCAACCAATACCACTCCTAAGGAGAGGCCGGCAGACATCACCTCCTCTTCTAAGATACAGGAAGCATAATAGCAACCACCAGGAAAAACCGCCCAGGATCCACAATCTACAGTAGAAAACCCAAAAGAAGCCCAGCAACTAGAAGATGGGGAGGCAGAGATGGACACTGAAGAGCAAGATCTGGCCGGCGTAGACTTGGAACACCTCGAACACGCCTACCGACAGCAAAAACTTTATACCATACCTCTGGATCAACTACGGAAGGTTCATAAGATCTTCATTAACTCCTCGGCAGGCTCCTCAGCATGATCCAGCAAAATCCTAGGCATTCAAGGCAGCCACATGAAGACTTCAGGGAAAAACCCAAAAGATGACAAAAAACGAGGTAGAAAGTCCACCACTACACTCATACAGGAAATAGGGCAGTTCATGGTAAATTCTGGGCAGATACATTTAAGCTCAGACAGCTTCCCCCCCCTCCCCCCTCCCCCATCATCATGAAGATAATCTCTTGGAACATAAGAGGCCTTAATGGACGTAGCAAACAGAAGTTGCTACGAGATCTGATCTTTGTAGAGAAACCGGATATAGTGTTACTTCAGGAAACAAAATGCTCGAATGAAGACTTCAATAGGCTTCTCCCCTACTATTGGAAGCAAGGAGAAGCAGTGTCAACAGCGGCTACAGGCACAGCAGGAGGACTGGCTGTTCTCTGGAACCCAGCCACTGTACAGCTAGAAAACTTCACCACTACTCGGTGGTCCATCACCACCGATTACAGACTCATTGGATCTAACAAGCCGGGGCACATCACTAATGTCTATGGTCTAGCCAACACTAGAGAAAAACAAACCTTCCTCGGAAGCTTGAATTATCTCCATATCTTGCTCAGTCACAAGTACTGGATCATAGGGGGAGATTATAACCTCATACGGCACCTGGACGAGAAAAAAGGGGGTTCCAGATGCCTGGATCAAGACACCAGTGACTTCAATAGGCTGATCGACAATCTCAAATTGATTGACCTGGAGCCAACTAATGGCATCTTCACCTGGACCAATAGAAGGATAGGCACTCACCAAATCGCTTGTAAACTGGACCGCTTTCTCATCTCCGATTCCCTCATGCTAGAAGGCTTGGCCATGGAAGCGAGCATACTAAACACTCACAGCTTGGACCACTAGCCCATCCAGATGTGGATAGAAGTACCTGCCACACCAGGAAGAAAACCTTTCAGATTTGAACAATTCTGGATCAACCATCCAGACTTCGAGGCCAAAATTCAAAACTGGTGGGAACAGGCAGAGGTCACACAGGGCACCAAGATGTTCAGATTTCAACAAAAATTAAAAAATCTGAAGCAACTTATTAAAACATGGAATAAGGATACCTTTGGCAACATCTTTGACTCCTAGCGGCAACTGTCAGAGAAAATGGAAAATATACAACAGCAGATCCGGACAAGCGGCTTAACGGAGGACCTAAAGACCCAGGAAGCGGCAATCACTCAACAACTAGATACCAGGAAAGCACAGGAAGAGATCTTATGGAAGCAGAAATCACGTGTTCAGTGGCTCAAAGAAGGGGAGCGCAACACCAAGTTCTTCCACAGATCCGTCATGCAACGATGCCACTCAAACAGAATCACGCATTTAACCTCTGACACAGGTGAACATTTATACGCCCATGAAGATATAGCTACAACATTGACGGATTATTATCGGGACCTCCTCACCAAGCCATCCCCCAATATATCAGAAGCTATAGCCCAAATAACACAACATGTCCCTTCCCTAGTCACCCAGGAGCAGAACGCAGCCTTACCTCGGCCTATTACCATTGAGGAGGTGGATCAAGCGCTGCGAGACACCCCCAAAAGCAAGGCTCCGGGCCCGGATGGCTTCACCAGTGATTTCTTCCACCACTGTTGGCCAATGATACGCAAGGAAGTCTGGGAAATTATTGAGGACTTCCGAGCCACAGAACAAGTCCTTCAAGCTCTCAACGCCACTTTCCTCACTCTCATACCCAAAGAGGGACATGCTCACCATCCAAAACAGTTCAGACCCATTGCTCTCTCTAACGTCATCTATAAACTTCTGACAAAGGTAATAGCCAGCAGACTCAAGCCTATCTTTCCCACCATCATCTCTCCGAAACAATCTGGCTACATCGAAGGTAGACAAATTCTAGAAAGCGTCATCCTGGAACATGAGGTAATCCACTCCCTTCAGAAAACCAAAATGCCAGGTATTCTTTTAAAACTAGATCCTTCCAAAGATTTTGACAAAATTCGCTGGGAATACATGAGGGATTTGCTCCTTGCCTTTGGTTTTGAGGAACGTTGGGTGTCATGGATCCTGAATCTCACTTCCACTGCCTTCTTTTCCATCCTCGTCAATGGTGTCCCTACCCGCCCTTTCTCACCTTCACGAGGAATCAGACAAGGAGATCCTCTCTCCCCCTTCCTTTTTCTAATCATGGCAAAAGGCCTCAGCCGGAGTATTCATGCGGCAGTAGGTAATGGCATCCTGGAAGGTCTATCGCTGCATGGCATCTCCCCCCCCATCTCACACAGCCAATTCTTGGATGACACTCTATTGATGGGTAGCCCAACGGTCAAAGAAGCAAACTCCATTCTTCAAATCCTCCAGACCTTCTCGGACGCCTCGAGCCTTGACTGCAACAAAGACAAATCCCTCATCTTTTTCTTTAACACACCCCCTCCAATCCAAAGACACATCTCCGACCTTTTAGGCTTTCAAAGAAGCTCCCTTCCGTCCAAATACCTCGGTATTCCTTTGATAGATAATGCCCTTCGAAACTCCTCCTGGGAACAACTGATCTCTTCCTTCTCCAAAAAACTCTCTTCCTGGACCCTTCGAACTCTCAATCTCCCCAATCGACTCATTCTCCTCCGAGCGGTTCTTCAGGCTCTCCCCACCTATATTTTCTCGGTTCTGACCACCCCCACCTTCGTGCAGACCACCATAAAAATCTTACAGTGGAACTTTCTGTGGCAAGGCATCAATACAGAGAAGAAAATCATGCTGGTAAGTTGGGAAAAAATTTGCAGGCCCAAAGCGCAAGGAGGACTTGGACTAAGGGATCCCAGTATCAAAAATAAAATTCTTAGTGCAAAAATATGGTGGAGGTGGCTAAAGCACCCAAAGGATCTTTGGGCCCGTCTTTGGCGGAAAAAATATACACCGTCGGTAGCAGAAAAAAATCTCATACGCTGGAACGGGGATACACCGAGCTCTTTAGTTTGGACAGCGGCCAGGCAAAATAGACACCTCATCACCCAGCATGCTTTTTGGGAAGTTAGAGATGGGAAAACAACCCTTTTCTGGAGCGACTCCTGGCAGCAATGGCCCACTCTAGATCAGGAAGAATGGGCCGGCCAAATTTGCGCCCTAGCCATGCAAGCGGGCCTGGTGACGGTGGCAGACTACTGGAGGGACGAGCAGCAAGACAACACTTGGCAGCATTGGCTAATGGACAGGAAGAGCTTGCATTTAGGCGACCAGGTGGACTTGGGCCCATATCAAATGGAGCTGCTTAAAAGGAAAATAGCCAAACTCACGGGAGAGGACATCCTGCGATGGGGACATCGACCAAAAGGAACCTTTAGCATGAGTGAAGCCTATCACATAAAAGTTCATTCGAGCTTGGAACATGCAGACAGAATTTGGCAAAAGATTTGGAATCTAAAACACTGGCCCAAAATTACTCTCTTCCTTTGGTTGGTGGCACATTCCAGTATCCTCACCTGGGATAACCTCTCCAAGCGGGGCTTTGTGGGTCCCTCAATTTGCATTCTCTGTGGGGAAGCAGCTGAAACCATAAATCACCTCCTCACCTCCTGCCCATACACAACACAAATCTGGGATCAAATGGCGCTCATAATGCGCACCTCAGATTATGTTCGAGACAATGTTGCAGATACCATCTCCGATTGGAGGGACCACCCATTCCATTCCCCCCTCTTGAATCGGATCTGGAAATTAATCCCCGGCTTCATCCTTTGGCAGGTTTGGAAGGAGAGAAATCGAAGGCTCTTCAGAAACACCGTTCTCCCTTGGCAACAGTGTTGGACTAGTTGCCGCCACAACATCCTTGAAACACTTCACCTCCACCCCTGGACAGACCAAGATCTAACCAGCACCCCCTCTGAATCCCTAATCTTAAAGCATTGGCTCCCCCTACCTCCCCTTTCTCCCCCTCTTACCACCCCTAAACCTTCCCCCACCCCCAGACCTTCCTCTTGGTCAGCCCCACTGACAGACTTCCTCAAACTCAATTTCGATGGAGCCTCCAAAGGCAACCCAGGCGCAGCAGGATACGGAGCCATCTTTCGCAATCATCAGGGGCGCATTATTCTAATCAGTGCAGGCTCCTTAGGTCATACTACGAACAATGTGGAGGAACTTTGGGCACTCATTCAGGGGCTGCAACTTGCCAAGGTGTATAACTTCAATCAGCTCCTAGTGGAAGGCGACTCTCAGATCCTTGTCAACCTTCTTGGCCAGCTCTTAAATGGCGCTGACCCTGACAAACTCTCCCCAAGCTGGCGGCTCTCGCATGGGCTTCAACTCATAGCAGAGCTTTTGCACCCCAACCAGGTAATCATACCCGCCCATGTCAGACGGAAAGAAAACCAAGTAGCGGACTACCTGGCTAACATAGGAGCAAACTGGGAGGGTCCAGAACTACTCTGCAACACTGCTCTAGATCAAACGCATCCCATTCTCCACCAGTGCATCAACAAAGCAGTGGAAATGGACAATCACCCGGATGGGGTGTTAGTGCCCACCACCTGGCGCGTAGAGGCGGAAAGGGGAGGCCATCAAAGCACGAAGCCATGTGCTCGGCTCGTGCCTGCTGTAGCCGTCACCCCCGAGCATTAAAACGCATTCAACGACGATGGGAGGGGCATTAATTCACACTCCCTCGACCACCCTTACGAATAGCACAATGAAATCTCCCTCTTGTGTTACCGCTTGGGTGTTTGGTTCTGATTCTGGCTTAGCAGATGGTCTCTCGGCTGTTCCTCACCTTTCACTTTGGCTCTGTAGACTTTCTGTAGCAGCCAACCCACACCATGCCGCGACAGAGAATGCGCCCACGCCGGGGCTCTCCTTGGCACCCCCGGCGCCCCCACACTTCCTCCTCGCCTTCTGGTTCATCCACCCAGGCTCTTGAGTGTCTGGATGTCATTGATGTTTTCGATACCTGGTGGTCTCCCTCCGCCCAGCATTCTCCTCCTCCCCTGGTGCCTGCACATAGCCGAAGCAGCAAAACAAAAATGCCCTGCCACAACCTTTCGCGTGAAAACTACGCCATTTTACATGACTTGGTCTTTGAGCTCCGAGACAGAGTGAACGACCTCCAATTTCGGGTCCAACAAATGGAGGGGAGGTTGTCCATCCTACTTCATCTCCTGACCAATCCCCCTGAAGCCTCCCCTGAGGATTCCAGTGATGCTTCTCTTAGCGACCCCGCGGGTAGCCATCGGCATGATGATACAGAGGGGAGCCTGCATTCTGAAGGGAAGACAGACACACCTGTGCCTATGAAAAAATCCGCGAGCATGCCGACCCTGGCTGGCAATGAACGAGGTGACGAAGAGCCAGTTCTGGCGGCAGCAGTGGACGAGGAAGGCTCCAGACTCCAGAATCTTACCTCGGCGGCAAGTGTAAAGCTGGAAGCTAACGAGGACAAGGCCGACGACACCACGGACATGCAATGGACGCTTAGCAGCGGGACACCTGTCATTGAGGAACCCTGGCCAGGCCTCTTGCCAGAGTATGTGCCAAATTACACACAGCTTGTTCCTTACTTTAGCTCTAGCGGCTCTCATGGTAGTTAATTGGTCTGGTTTTCTTTAGAATGTTAGTAAATTTTGAAACTAGTTTAATACGGTTGGCTAAATTGGTTTCTCCCGATGGAGAAGTTCAGTAATTGCAACCGCTTGACTCATCTATGTACTCTTGATCTCGGATCTTAGAAGGCTTTTTATATATAATACAAAAACTTACTTACAAAAGAAAAAACAATATCATATGCAAGATCACTAGATACTAGTAGGATGGACTGTTCCCAATTGGGTCTTCGTTCTATATATGCACATGAATTCTCATGTACTTCCAAATTTGATTCAGAAATCATATCCGAAATATGATCTGAGGAAGCTGAGAAGGAAGTTGAGAAGCTCCTTCTTGTCTTTGAAATCTACTTTAGGAGGAAACTAAGAAGCTTGTTCTTTCGGTGGATTTTCGCTAATATTTATCTATGAATTCTCCAACATGGATTATTTACAATATTACTTTATCCACAATAGGACTTCCAAATTTTCCATACTTCATATGGATTTGAGAGTGATAATACATGGAATTGTATTTCTCGAGAAATAAACATGCAGATAAATCCAAAATCCATATATAATCTATTGAGAAAAAAAAAATTCTCATTGTCGTAAGTGGGATATTTTTATGTTTCCATGGTTATTCTATATAATCTTCTTCCTTGAAGAAGAAGAAGAATCTTTGGCTTCCAATCTAAGTAATTTTATGGTGTAATAAATGTTGACGTTGGAAGTAATTCCATTCTTTGCGGTTTCTTCAGTCTTTTGTTGTTCTTAGAACATATGGTTTACTATACCATGTGAAATTATAGTGAAACATACAAAAATAATATAGCTAGAAACAATGATAAAAAACTTCCAAATTTCAGAGAGGGAGATAAGAATTGGATAGAAATAATAAAGAATTTTATTAGCCACTAATCCAAACTGAAAGAGAGAATAATTTACGATAGATATAAGTTACATGAGCTAATTAATGCACCATAGTAGTATTCTGGAGAGATGTTGACATACGCTAAGAAAAAACTGAGTTATCTTCCACCTAGTCATATTTAATTGGCCATGTAGTTATCAATTAACTAGATCATGCAAGTGGAGTGGAGTGGAGAGAATATCATGCATGCACATGCAATGCTCCCTTGTGGTGATGATCCCAAGGTGAGCATGCAACACTTGGTGAAAATATCAAGGTTTCCATGCATGACTTGACACCACTAATCTAACTAGTGTATAAGTAAGTAATGATTGAAGAGGAGGTGGCACCCTAATCTATGGGGGAATATTCTAATATAGGGATGAATATCTCGAATAAGGACATATAGCTAGTTATTATTCCTTAATGAGTGGACTAGAAGTAGTTGATATTTTTTATGCTAATAATATGTTTAAACACATATGAGCCTAACAATTTTTTCTATCTAGTATTCTTGTAATTAAATATCTACTGAGTGAAAGGTAACCCTACCTTAAGAGGGAAGTGAACGTTATTTTCCTTATTCTAATAATTAATACAAGGGTATATCTTACATATTTAATCTATTGTCTCATGTACCTAGCTTTCTACATTCAAAATCTCTATATTTGTAGTTTTTGTTTCAATTATAAGGGTTAACGAACACTACAAGTGGAATTCTAGTTCTCTCGTAAGCGAACACACATCCAAGATTTAGTAGATTTCTTTTAGTCTAGAGAAATATTTCATATTCTTTAAATAATATAGAGATGTGGAATTTGGTGGGTAAATCTACAATTGGGGAAGAGTACAAAAACAAAATGCGAGTGGCATAACCTAGTTGAACACCCTTGTAACTTTTGTTTCTACCCTTTTAAGTAGTGACACGTCACAAAACAATTGTATATAAAGTTGTGTTATTCATACCCTATGGTATACACTAATCCATATAGATTATTCTATAACTATCCTTACATAAACCTAAATATATAATATTGCTATAGTACACTAAGAATAGTTGTTGGGGAGATCACTCGTGTGCAGCAAGAAATTGGGTAGTCCAAATAAGGGTATGCTCCATCGTTCTTGGTTGGTACTATGAAATATTCAACCAATTACTATTTTTGGAAAAACTTTGGTATATTATAGATTTATATAACTTGCACTCATTTATCATTAGGACCATGGAAACCATTGACTTTGTAGTACACTAGTGAAATCCCTACATCTTTGAGTATACAATAAATTTAGGAATTATGTCATCACAATCATAGTAAATGAAGAGTCTATCTCCTACCAACACCATTGTGAGAGATGTATCTAAAACTATTCCTTGTACAATTTTAACCATGAGGGCTTACTTATCTACTATCCCTTTTATGTGGACCTACTTGTACAATGTTCATGATATATATCAAAAGGTTCCTTTCAAGCCACTCATTGTAGTGAGATAAGTTGGGAATAACATTTTTATGAAATTTTAGGTGGAATAATGTCCCACAATCATAACATGGCATCCATAAAGGAAAAAAACCCTTGATATATATTGTAAGAATAAGAAAATTGATTTTAAGGTTTATGAGATCAACTCTTCTCGCAAAAATATCTCAACTAATCTCAACGATATTTGTGGGTATTTATGTACAACCTTGGGTATCAAGGTGTCATATTGATACATGGATATAACCAAGGGGTAACCACTATCAGGTAAAGAGAATAACACTTCCACACTCTTTCAGAATAACCATTGCATACCCTCCTAGAATCACAACTTGCGATACTTCTTTCCAAAGATATACATGAACAAGTTTGATGGTTTTGATCCCTGTAGATGGGTTACACAAATAGGCTACTATTTATCTATCCATGAAATTATTGATGAATTAATGAAGCTTGGAGTGGGTTTTTTTTTTTTATCTAGATACTAAATGCTGGCAGTGGTGCAAATGGTATAAAAATAGTTATATTGGCTACATTTCCTTGAGCCATTTTATTAAGGCCATATATGTTTATTTTTAATGGAGGCTCATTATTTGGGTATATTAACCAAATTACAACAAATAGGTATGGTTATAGAATTTAGAGTGAGCTTTGAGTGGTTGGAAATATCTACAGAGTGTCCTCTTGGTTATTTTCTAAAGAATGTTTCATCAATGGTGTCATGTAGAAAATTTGAGTACAAGTAATGATGCACTACCCAATTACTTGGTTGGAAGGTTGTGAGTTAGATAAATAATAAAATATGGTGATTAATTCCCAAACCCAAACATTTTCGTTCACCTCTTGCACTCACTCTCATTTAGAAACTACCACCAACCCCTTAAACTATCTACCTTAGAAATAGTCCAAATGTTGTCCTCGGAAGAGATAGTCAAATGTTAATGCTTTCGACTTTGCTATAGTTTTGATGAGAGGTATTCGGAAATGAAAATATCTGGAAAAAAAAATTACTTCAAATGGATGTACCACCTGAAGACCACTCAAAATACATCCCAGACAACAAAACACTTCAACAAAGATTAGAAGACAGAACCCCTCCTACTCAACAACAACCTCCCTAGATCCCTGTGAAGAATGTTAAATTAATCTCCATGACTTATCTATTTTTTCATCCCTACAAAATATAACATGTATTGGGTATATCATGAAATACAAGGTGATTGTGCTGATTGATGTTTGTAGCACCACAAATTTCATTCGTAAGATGTTGGTATAAGGCACCCATTGTGATTTCCATAGCATACCTACTTTTCATACTATGAGATCCAATAGGAGTATGATAAAATGTGTACGTTTATTTTAAATTCAATTTTTTTTTGTCATCTAAAAAATCACATGTTTTCTACTTAAATGGGTGATTGTGATGTATTCCTCAATTTAGAATGGTCAAACAGTTTAGGACCAGTCACCATGAATTTCAAGGATTTATATATGTGATTCACTAAGGAAATGAATAAACATATACTCAAGGGGATTCAATCTACTTACCTTCAAATTATTAGCTCCCATCGTACAAATAATATATGAAAAAAATATACTTAGGAACTAAGCCAAATTCCATACCATACAAGTAGTGGATTCCTCCTACAATAGATTAACCCTTGTTTGCAACTTGTCTTGACTAAAAATCAATATATATTTGAGACACTATCCATTAGACCACCTTCACATGTTAAAAATAACATTGGGATTCACCTAGTTCTAGGTAATCAACTACATAATGGGCATCCTTTCATAAATAAGATTGAAATAGAAAATATCACCGAAGGAATATTAGAGGTGGGAGTCATACAACCAAGTACCAACCATTATGCCTCACATGTGGTCTTGATATTAAATAAATAAGGCAACTAGTACATGTTTCTTAAGATTCAATATCTCAGTAATTTTACCATCAAGGAAAATTTTCTCATTCTCAATATTGATTATATATTGGATGAACTTCATGGAGCCGATTTATTAACTAAACTAGACCTTCATTTAAGCTACTGGTATAAAATATGTATGGAGGAGGTGGATATCACTATGATATTTTTTCACATACATGATGTTCACTATGAGTTTTTAGTGATTCCCTTTGGACTTTACAATGGTCCTTCCACCTTTTAGAGCCTCATAAAAAATGTTTACTTTCTGGTAATCACATCCCTTAAGACTCATGAAATGGTTTAATATCCTCCCGTGGATCCTTTAACTCTGGTGGTTGTATAAAAAACTAACAAGTAGACCTTTTGGTTTAGAAACAAATGTGTGCCAACAATTGGTATAAGATAAAAAGGTCATGGGTTTGATTCTGATCAGTTGGTGTTGAGTACCTCAATTGGTGTTTAGGAGGATATTTTTGACTTGGTGGTTGAAACCTACTTCAAGACTCATGACATGGATTAACAACCTCCAGTGGATCCATTAAATATGGAGGCTATATCAGAAACTAACAGGTCGACCTTTTCATTTAATGACAAGCGTGGGCCAACAACAAGATCTTTTGAACCTTCATATGTAATTTTGTGTTTTTCTTCTTTGATGGTATATTAATCTACAAGAATGTGGGAGGCCCATTTCAATACAACAACTATAATTAATGAATCCATGGGAGGTTGTTAAACCATGTTACGAGCCTTGTAATCTTGAACCCCTTTGGCATGGTTGTATAAAAACTTGACAAAATTTGAGTCTCCAATGGTCTCTAGAATATCTATAAGCTCTCCCAATCCTTCTTCAAGGATCGATATAAAAAATGCAAGTATTAAGGAGGGAAGTAGGATTCATTGGTAGTTTTATTTTGTCCATTTCCAAAGGATCTCTTCCTATCCATCATAACCATAAATTAGAAGTGCCTAACATGATCAAGAGACTAAGGAGGAGAAAGGAGCAAGGACTCGAGGGAGATTTGCATCTCCATCCAAAGGTATGAGAATTTGAAGTAATTTCCTTATGAGAATCTAATAGATGATTGGTTTTACCTTAATATGTTTATATCCCATTTGAAAATGTTGGGATCTGGTTCATTTCATTATAGATAAGGTTAGAGACAAGTAGATATAGCATTCTAACACCAAGTAGAGAGGTTGAAGAGCTTAATTTGTCTTTGGTGTGAAGGAAGTATATTATGGAGACTGGAGCCGGAACATGAGATCTGCATCAATACATATATATAAGGGAAAAACTACAAATTAAAGTATTCTATCTCTACCACTCCTTAGGTTAATTTTGAATCCACTTTCTTGACTCTAGAAAATCCATAGGAATCTACCATTTTCTGTCTAGTATAAATAGGTGGGTCCTAGAGAGATATTTTTGTTTATTCAGTGAGACCCCTATGAGATTTTTTCCCATAAAACACATTACTTAAAATTCCAACTTTTCTTTTAGGGTTCCAAAATTTCATTACTTGGGTCACAATGTCAATCAAAATGGGGTACTAATATATCCCATTAAATGTGTGGCTATGAAATATTATCCCTACCCCAAGACCTTGAAGAACTTGCATGTTTTCTTAGGAGTTATGAGATACTATAGAAAATTTGTGTAAAAAAAAAATAAAAAATTATCTCTCCTTAGCATATCTACTAGAAAATAATTCCTTTCTATCGAGTGAAAATGTTGCACAAGCCTTCTCTACCTTAAAGGATTCCATGTGCTCTACTTCATTCTTAGCAATGGAAAATTTATATAAGATATTTATCTTTGAATGCAATGTCTTGGGTAGAGGGACAAGCTTGTTACTGATGGAAAATGGTGTTCCTTTGCATTCACTGATAAGTAATTGTGTGATTGCGATTATAGAAATCCACCTATGACAAAGGGATGTCAGAAATCCTTGATGCAATCATGGATATTTTTAAGGATGGAAATTTATATTAAAATGTAGAAAACTGGGCTAATCTTACTAGTCCTTAATATGCAAAATGTAAAATATTTGGTGAGAGTTTTGTAAAAATATTAAACTTTCAAAGGATTTTATATAGTTTCTATAAGATTTTGGCGATTTTTAAGGTAGAATAATTTTATTCTATTGAATTTGGGTGAATCATTTTTAGAAAAAATGGAAATTTGTGAATCATTTTTTGAAAGAAACCATGGAAAATTATCCCATTGGAGAAATTTAGCCCTTAATATCATCTACGCATGAAATTGAAACTTGGAACCCATGTCTCATTAGAAGGAATTTATAGATCAAGTCTGACAATCATAATACGAAGTATTTTATAAAACAAATCTTATCATTGCCAAAATACTGTAAGTGGGTTACCGAAATGCTTGGGTATGATTATGAGATAATATATAGGAAGGTAAATAAAATGTGGTGGTTGATGATTTATCAAGTCAAGGTGAGGAACGAGGAGCCATCCTTTATGTATCCTTACTTGTTCCTAAATGGTTAGAGGATGTTTTTCAAGAATGGTTTGCAAACAAAATGATGGTTTAACTCATCCAAAGACTTTAGGAAGATCCCAACCCTCATAATGGTTATACATGGAAATGATATACCTTGAATTAGAAAGGGCTCATTTTTGTTCTTTATCACACCCATTTACACCTTCCTTAGTTACCCGAGTCTTCATGGATCATATTTTTAAGTTACTTGATATCCTTACTTCCTTATATAAGATCAATATTCGAAATTCACCAACAAATTTTTGGAAGATATATATATATATAATTGAGGGTATTCATTTGAAAATGAGCACTGCATATCATCCCCAAACCAATGGCCAGATAACAGTGGTCAAAAAATTCCTAGAAACATATTTTTTATGCTTCACTTCCAAAAGGAATCAATAATGGGCATAGTGACTACCCCTTGTAGAACGGTATTACAATACCACTTATTATTTCACTACTAAAATAATTCCATATGAATATATATATTTACAAAAACCTTTGTCAATGTCTTCCTATTTATGAGGCACTTCCAAGGTTAATCTAGTTGATAGCAGACTTCACATGGAAAAATCTCTACACACTTAAAGGATAATTTGGTTTTGTATCAAAATAGAATGAAAAAATGAGCTGACCAACATGACTTCAAACATTCTTTTAAAGAACAAGATCAATATTTTCTTCACCTTTGACCCTATAAACAAACCTCCCTAAAAGGAAAATACACGAAACGGTGGAACCAAATTTTTATGAACCTTATACTATCATGTAATGAATTGGATAAGTTTCCTTAAAATTCACTCTTGGATACCATTTTTAAGTACCAAAGACTTGCATATAGAAACACCACAAATATTAAGTGACAATATAGAAAAAATCTTGCTTTATTATTATGAAAACCCTTGAGGTAGGGAAACACCATACAATGGATCCTATTGTGAAAGGGATCCTCTCATGTTCACTTGATTATTCAAGGGGGAAACCACCTAATTATATACACACTCCAAATACAAGATTTTTTCTTCTTGAATTCCATTACATTGCTTGAACCTCTTTCTATAGTGCTACCAACCATCTGAGAACATTCTATAGGATGAACCTTCTAATAAGTCCTCTTATACTTATTATGTTGATACTAATATATCTAACTTACCATAGTGGTCCTTATTTAATACTATAGTGTACCTAGTCCACCTTACATTGAATGGCCTCCAGTATTATCGTTATGGGCCCTCCCCGCCCCACGCCCCCACTCCTCCCATTACCTCTCTAGATACACTACAACCACTTAAAGATTCATCTAGTCTTTCATGTGTCATGTCTGAAGAAGGTTGTGTAATTGAATGGAAAAGTACAAATTGACATGCTACAATTTGATGAAGAAGGGTCCGTTTAGAAATTGCCGGAACAACCACAGTGTTTTTGATAGCTGGTCGACGTTTCGGATCCACAACAAGATCCATCTTCAGGACAAAAAATCCTGAGGAAAAATAAGAGAGGAACCCTAATAAATAATGATGAGGAGTGTGGAAAACTAAAATCGGCTATGTGAAACCCTAGGTTTGAGAAGATTTAAAAAAAAAAGGTATTTAATAGAGATTTTGTTAATTAATGAACTAAGAGGTTTAATTTGATAATCCAGATGGTGTTAATATTATTAATATTAATTTTTATGTTAATTATAGGTTAAATTAGGGTTAATTTATTGAGGTAGTATTAATATTATTATTGTTATATTAGTGGTAGAAGATTATATGTTGGTATTAATTAGGATGGTCTTGGAAATGGTTTAATTTTAATTATCCAGTTGATGTTAGTAATTATTAAAGTATTATGTTGGTTAAGGTTAAGTTAGGTTTAATATGTAAAAAAGTTAATAATAATATTATTATTAATGTATGTCAAAAGGATTTTGATAAGGTATGTTGGTATAAATTGGTTTTAATAAGGTTGGTTTTAAAAATCAAGTTATGTTAAGGTTCGGAAAAAGTGAGGGTGTAAGTTATAGAGTCCTGAGGATAAGGTTAATAATGTTTTCTTTCCCGAATGAGCGGGATCCAACTTTCACTAATATCTAGGCCATTGTCTCTATTTAGGTTATTGGGATTTTTGATGATTTCGATTGCTTCTCTAATTTGTCTTTTAAGGAGATGGTTTTCTTTAGCTAAGATTTTGGTGTCTTCTAGGCGTATATGATGCTTAGTTGTGAGAGAGTGTTCGGCTAGTGCTGAGGTGTGAGTTCATTCATTCTTGATGTCAACAATATGCTCTTTAATCCTGGTGTTAAAAGAGCGGCCTATTTCTCCAATGTAGCATTTGCCACAAGAACATTTTATTTGGTATACTCCTTTGATCCAACCCAAATCAATATTGGCCACTAAAAAACATCAATTTGAGAATTATCAATCTAGTCAGAAGATATGCATCTAGAATGTGCAACATCGGAGCCAAAAATGATTCTTCAACAATTTTCCCACCTTCCACCTTGATGAAAATGTTTCTTTTGAAGGAATATGGCATGTCAATGTCCCACCCTGTACTCCCTATGTTAGGTTACTTCAAAGTTAGTAAATTAATGTATGTGGCCATGTTCTTTGGATAAGACCCAGTAGATAGTAATGGATATTTACTTAATGTAAAAAGATCCACTTTATTTAATATTAATAATTCCCCTAGGTAGTTGGTCCTCCTTAATGACAAAAGCACAAGTAGTTAGGTTTTTTCTATTAAAAATATATTTAAGGAGATATGGGGCTATGAAATGTTCTTCTAATTATTGTTTTAATTCAATCTCTTCTTATTGAAAGGTCACCCTACCTTAAGAGTCGAGTGAAAAATTATTTCTAACTTCTAATATTTAATACGTGGTTATATATTTCATATTTCATTTATTTCTCTCTTGTATTTGGTTTCCTACATTCATATTTTTTGTACACCTAGTTCATGTTTCAATTATAAGGGTTAAGAAACACTACACTCATAGTATGGTTCCCCTATTATTTATTGACCTCTTGGTATTTTATGTCCTTAGTTACTCCAAATGAAAAATTATTTCAAAGAATTAGTAATGTAATACTAATTTTATTTAATGAAATAACCTTTCCTATGGTCTCTTTGACTACAAAATGACCCAAGACATCATACCAAAAAATTATTGGACATCAATATTCTTCTGTAAATGAAATGACCTTTTTGGCCTTTTAAAATTTTCCACATGGAAAACATTTATTGAATATTTAATTATCTAGCATGGCCATGAGTGGGTCTCAAATTCCTTCTTAAGGTTTCAAGCATATGCTTATTTTATATGATAATGTTTAGGGTGGATCCTTTTACACATTAATAGTACAAAACTAGCATCTTGATGGGATGTGGAATATTAAGTTTGAATATATGATTCCTTTTCACTTATTTCCCCACATCCTCAATCCTTTTTACCCATTCCACATTCCACACGAGACACACCACATCTTGTGTCATGTTAGCTTTTCCACATTGACATGTCTTATAAAGCACATGCATTTGGGTATATTCAATGGTTGACTTCACCACTTTCTTATTTGATCACAGTTGAAACATAACTGTCGAATATTCCTCACTCAGCATCACCATTGGAATGTAGAGTGCGGACAGAGTTGTTCCTCTTCAATTCTCCATTCCTTTGCATTGCTAAGAGCTCAAAATCCTTCTTTTTCTTATCCTTTTTCAATTATTAACTCCATTCTTCCATTCTTTGTTGTAGAGTGATGTGAAGTTACCACCTAACTTCGTCTTTTGAAACATATGCATGCCCAAAATAACTATAACATTTTTTTTCTTATCCATTTTCATAGTTCTTTATGCACTACAAAGTGTAGAGTATAGAACACCTCTTCATCCACTTCCCCATTCCTTTGCATGAAATAAGATACATATTGTTCAAGCCTTAACAAGTTTCAAAGGTGTTAATGAAATTCTCTAAGGAATCACACATGGATTATTGCTAAAGATTTTATTGAAGTCTTCAATGAAAATATTTTAGTAGCCATGGCCATTAAACAAAAAAATAAAGAAATAAGGGAAATAATCGTAAAGCAGTTAGTCCTTGCTTACTCGGTGGCTTCAGAGTGGGTGGTTTCATAATTTGAGAAGAGAAAATGAGGGTGGCTTCATAATATGGTGTGTGGGATTTGTTTGACACATTCATCTGAATAGAATTGTCTGATAAGAGCAAGCCATCATAAATGGAAGTGCATAAAACCTTTATTTTGGAAGACCTTCACAATTAAATATCCATTTAAAATCTTGTTCTTAATCGCAGTTTGATATGTTCCAAACTTTTATGCATTTTTCACGCAAAAACTTCCCAAAATTTAAAAAAAAAGCTAACTCTCTATATGATAATAAATATGTATTATTCAGTACCAAAAAAATACCACAATTTGGAATGTTTGAGGCTCTTCTAGACTCCGATTTGGAAAGTTTGAGGCTATGATAGACTCCGTTGACGTTGGGGAGTTTTGTATTGATTTTGTTTCCTTTAATGCTTCATTATAGGCGGCCAAATACCTTGATATAGAACTACTTTTTGACTTGACTTGTAATGCCATGGCCAACATCATAGCGGACAAATCTGGCAAAGAAGTGTTTGAGTTGTTCAATCTCAGTGGCGTTTTCATTCGAATGGATGAGGAATTTACCACAAATAAATATATATTGGGTTATGTATATGCATGCACATTACACCTATATTATCAACTGTTTTGAAGGTCCATAACATTGTGAATGTACATTACAAATAATTTTTAAAATACTTGAATAACATAGCCTGGTGCACATTAGCTCAGATTCCAAGAATTGGTTTGGATATCGAAGAATCTTCAAAGGAATAAGAAATGAAATAGAGGATGCTACTACATAAACTGGTTTTGGTTTGGGTATCGAAGAATCCTCAAAGGTGTAAGAAAGGAATGAGGGGATGCTACTACATACTTGATACAAACTTTGCTTAAGGTATTTCCTGAACGTTTTAAGAGTTGAAGAATTTTTCTGAAACTTTGTTTGAACTTTGTCAAACCTTAATGTCTTGAAATTTAGTTTCTTCATATTACATCATGTTTGTTAAAAATCCAACTTGAAATAGTCACAACAACGACCAATGAATTTTCTAAAAGTCACAAGTTCGAATTTAACTCACCATTATTCCTATGAAATTAATAAACGATTCCTGCGACAATTTGTGGTGAAATTTTTTTGAAGCCAACTATGGAATGTAATATCCTACAATCAATAATTATCATTTACCGAAAAATTGATGTTTCCATCTAAATCAAACCAACTTTAGAAATATTTCTTCGAGAGCTGACATATTTCATGTTATAATCACAAAGAGTATCACAATTTTAATAAATTTAATGACAAGGTGAGTCAAAAATATCATGTCTCTACAAGATGTGACTAGTGCACTAATGCAATTACTCTCATCAAAGTTTTAATCATATCTAATTGAAAACAAGGTCAATAAAAAATATCATGTCTCTACAAGATGTGACTAGTGCACTAATGCAATTACTCTCATCAAAGTTTTAATCATATCTAATTGAAACTAACAGAACAATTACGCCATCATAGGTATTGCAAACAATACTACCTGCATAGCTTTTGTCGGCTATGTAAAAATTTTGGGATTTATATTGTGGAAACATGTCGAACCAGTTTACTAGGAATGTATGTGATTCTTCAGCTGAAGTAAAGAAAAAATCCTATTAAAAAGTTTATATTTCCCAGCATCGTTTATATTTAAGAAAACCAAACAGTTCTCAAGTTACCTGTTAGTTTATCGGCAATTTGCATGTAATCAGAGGTTGTGTTCGTGTACTAGAATATTGTTAAATATATTGTACCCTCAACAGTATGACCGTACACTGCCAGCTGTACTGGACAATTGTACTTTCTAATTCCGTCTTGCTTGACAATATATAAGCTCAGTTATTCCCTATTGTTGGGGTGCTTCAGTTCTTCAACTTACTTCTGAGTTCTGTACTCCTTCATACATTTTGAATATACTATTCTCTTCTCTCTGCATTTCTCTTTGCTTCACAATTTATCATGGTATCAGAGCTTCAGTAGTAAGCCTCTTCACACAGTCGGGAGAGCCACACGATCCTCACAACGCAGAGCTTACACGCATCTTGAGAGCACGCGACACAGTTTTTTCACAAGGCTTGGAGAGCTGTCCATAAGAATCTCTAAAAGATTGCCGTGAGAAGCTAGCGGAGGAAGCAGACAACGTAGAAGAAGAAACCTACACAATTTTCTCAAAGAATCGTCAAAGATTGACGCAGAAGAGTTGCAGAACGAAAGAAGTTTAAAGAACTTGAAGATTTCGCTTCAATTAGTTAAATATTCAAGCAGAAGGCTGAATCGTTTAAAGAATTTTGAAATTAGCTCAAATTTGTCAAAGATTGCAGCAGATCACGAAGAAATCGTGAAATTCTTTCAAATCTTTGAAAGATTCACGAATCTTTCTTCCACAGGTGTAAAGAACGCATCTCAGGCGCAAAGAACAACCACTGAAGCTGTGAAATACATCCTGCGAACGGTTCCAAAGGCGGGAAACCAGTTCAGAAGGGAACAGGAGAGCACGAAAAAGGCAAAAGCATTTCCTCCATAAGATCTTGAACACAGGCCCGACAGTCGTTGGATCAATGAGAAGGTGCACGAGGTTTAGTCCTCTGCAGTGCACAGGAATGATTTCGACTTGTGAAGTCGCGAAATCCCGATGTCACCTTGACCGTCCGATCAAGAGACACATGGCAAGATCCTATCCCATCACAAAATCAGGAATCAGGAGTTGGAGGAGCGAAAGAATCTGCTCTCCAAAAACTCCGATACGCGAAATCGCGAAATCCCGAAACGATCACAGTCGTCCATCTCTCCTGGACATGTGGAAAACATCGTAGCGTCCGTCGGCATTTCGGCATTTCGGAATTCGGGATTTCAAGTTGTCAAAGAAATTTGACATCGCAATTCGCGAAATCGCGATACGCGAAATCCCGATCCAATCTCAGCCGTCCATTCTGACCGGACACGTGGCGTAAATCCGGGGACTCGGAAAAGTCCCGAAGAGGAAAGCGCCATCAGCATATCGGGATTCGGGAAATCGCGAAACCTGAGAACGATTGCTCGGGTTTCTTTCCAGTGAAAACCCCGACGCAAATCTAGCCGTCCATCTGTTTAGGACGCGTGGCAGAGATCGAGGCTTTCGGGAAAAGTCCCGATAAGCGACTTCATCGGTTTTTCGGGATTTGGCATTTCGCGGATCTTGGAGACAAGAGGTCCGGGACATAACCTATCGTGAAATTGCGAGGAGAGATCACGACCGTCCATCTGTTGAGGACACGTGTCGCAGATCGGAGCCATCGGGAAAAGTCCCGATAGGACAGCACCATCGAAAAATCGACGATCGAGAATCGAAGGCACAGAAAAACCTCGACATCAGAAATCGTGAAATTCCGATTCGTGATATCCCGATACGATCTAGACCGTCCGATCATTGCAGATCTGGACCGTTGAAAAGTCCAAAGGCGATTTTTTCGCGTTTCGGCGATTTGAAAGTCAAAGAACGGGAAAAGCCCGTAGCACCTTAACATTAAAGTGTGTGGTCACGTTGCAAGGAGACCAAGGGCCATCTAAAGCCCGATAAGCTCCCATCGGCCATCGACGAATCGACAATCTCTGAGATTGGAGGTAAATACGAATTTTTCCCTCTATTTTTTCAGCATTTTTTTTAAATGGCGTCGACCAGCAATCTCGGCCCGACTCAGGGTCCGATTCCTCTTGGTAAGAATTACGAATTTTGGTCTCTTCGAATGAGGTCGTTCTTGCAAGAACAAGAGTGCTGGGAACCAGCGGATCTTGGCTATGTGGAACCAGATCCAGCCGCCCTCACTGCCATGACAAATGCCTAGAGAATTGCTCAGGCAACTCTGAGGACCAAGGAAAACAAAGTAAAATTCTGGATACAGAATTCTGTGGATGATTCGATTTTTTCGAAAATCACAGGCGCTGGTACTTCTAAACAAGCTTGGGACATCCTCAAAACATCCTACCAAGGAAATGACAGGGTAAAAATAGTTAAACTACAGTCCTTGTGGACATAATTCGAGACTCTCAGAATGACAGAGTCTGAAACTGTAGATCAGTTCATGACCAGAGTCATGGGCATCGTGAACCAGATCAGATTGATTGGTGAAACGATCACTGATCAACGAATAGTTGAGAAAATTCTCAGAAGTTTACC
>SNQJ01S0022587.1:0-37731 GCA_010110895.2 Picea sitchensis
TATTATTGGTGTCCCCAACCCGCTGTCCCCTAAAAAAATTGGGGGTGCGCTCTAGCCGTCCCGGGGACGCATCCCCCCGTCCCCGCCGTTCCCCCGTCCCGAAAACCAATGCAACATAGGTAATTTCTAAATGCGGGTTTAGACATTTCAGAGTTCATACAAGACAGTTATCTCTAGGTTGCTAAGTGTATGACAGAATTATTTACTTGCTGATTTTGTCATTAAATTTCTACATTCAATGTCCTTGCATGCATGATGATCTTCAAATTTGCTATTTTTAGCCAGATACATGTCCCCTTTTGCATGCAATATATGATGATTCAGAGGTGGTTCATGCTATATTCAAGGTTCATGTGTGTATGTAGGGGTCACTAGTAGTTTGCATGCAACATGCATACAATTTCGATACCCTGCTATTTTTAGCAGTTGCCTTTTGCAAAGTTCACATGTTAGATTTAATCATATATTTGGACTCCTTGATGTTGGACAAGTAGTACCTCAAAAAGTGTCACACAGCACCATTAATGGAAGGCTGCAGCAGCAAGCAAAGAAGATTTGGGCACATGCAGAGAAGGTACTCCAACAGAGATTCGGTACAGCGGTTTGTAAAACGGCAACAGTAAGCCCTCTTTTAGCAGTTTCGTACATTAATAATGAGGGCATAGGGGCATTTATGAAGGAGAGAGAGAGATAGAGGGTGCACATGTGCCAAAAGCATGCAAGCACCATCCTCAATTTAGTCGCAGTTTAGATTTTTTTTATATTTAGCAGTTCAATTCTATTTCTAAGTTCGCTTGAGTAAGTAGTTGCATGCACAGTTAGTTAGGGTGCTTTGCATGTGAAAAGTTTCCAAGAATGGATGGTGCACAGAACCCTAGAAGAGAGAGATGCATGCATACCTGCAATCTCTTCCAGTGGGTGCACTTTCCTAGGAATAAATCTTTCATGCAAGTTAAGGGCACTAATCCCAAGGCCAGGAATAGATCTAGGGTTTAAGTTTAGTTTAGTTAAGGTATCGTTGTGCATGTATCCAAATTCATTGCACCTACAAGTCTACGAAGGAGAAGGCAAGGGTATAGGTTTTATTCATTCAATTTTTTGAAGTAGGAAACAATGACTGAAAGGTAGAGTTTGAATCTTTCTGTGTATTTCTTGTTTTAAAGAGTATAAACAATAATGTGATTTGAGTTTCAGATTTGTGTACTTATTGCTACTTTATTCACCTTGATGTGTTTCAGGTCCTACTAAAAAGCAGATTAGTAATTTTCATAGAGATTTCAGTTTTCTATTTTCCTAAGTATGTAGGTTAGGAATCAAACCAGGATTGTAACCATGTGGTGAAGAATTTCAACACTCGACTCCATGCAAGTCTTATGAGATCATTTTTGGTGATATGAGAGGTGTTTTGTGAAACTGTTATTTTTAGCAGTTGGGGCTACAGGGCTTGCACGGTGAAATAGAGTGCATATTCAGGTTCTTTAGAGGGAGACAAGTCTGATGAACCTGTTTGCAGTGACATGTGAGGTGGTGCTATTTTTAGACATGCTATTTATAGTAAGTGCTGCCACGGGTTATTTTGGCATTCTGAGGTTCCTATTTTTTATGCAGGGTCAATGCTATTTTTAGCATGCCTATTTTTAGGCAGTGACAGAGTGATGATTGGTAGAAGAGATGGTGCCATGTCTCAAAATGTGCGGAGAACATCATTTCCATAGTTATAATTTGATGAGCATGAGGTTGTTGACATATGTCTTGGTGTGGATGAAGACAAACATAAATAATAAAGTAAATAATATCTCACTCAAGATAACTTTGGAAAAGCTTACGCCTTATCCATGCAAGGAGTAGTTTAAGAGCAGATTACTTATGGCAAAGGCATTAACTCGTATCCACAATGAGGGCACACTAGTTGAGGTGGATACATGGAGTCTATTTCGAAGTCAACCTTATCTATTCAGTGGTAGTTAATTGTGCCTTGCATGTAGCCTTATCCACTTACATCCAGAGACCATTGTGCCTTACATGAGAGACTACTTACTTCCAATTCAGATCGAGGTTCAGTTAGAGTTCAATTCAAACATGCGGAGTATCTCCCGAGTTAAAAAGCTAACACTCCCTCTTAGCGAGGGATGTACTCACTGCCATCACCATCATCCGGTCCCATCACAGAACTCAAACTAGAAGACATCCTCCTGAAGGAGATACTATGATTTTTACCAAGGCAGGCACACCAGTTAGAAGAAGAAATATCTGTTTAATTTGTTTTTAGAGATCGTGGAAGGAGTTTGATTCTATGAGATTTAAATCTTTGTTTTCTTAGCTTTTATAGCTCAGGAGCTACTCCGCATGTTTTGTCTTGTACGCGGAAGTAGCCTTATATTTGCACTACTAGACACTTGACTTTGTAATGGGTTTTTATAAAGTTGTAATAAAGAGGTTCTTTTATTAAAGTGACTTTTTAGTAAAGTGTACCTTCTAATATTAAAGTGACTTTATTTCATAAAGTGCACTTATGTTATAAAGTGAAATTGTACTTTAATATTTTAAGTGATTTATTTTGGAGGTTATGAATCATGTCCCTTGATCATGTAAAGGCAAGATTAGATCTTGTCCTTTGGATTTAGGGATGGGGAAGGCTTAATCAGGTTCGTCGATTTTCATTGAAAAAATTCGAAATTCGGCGAATTTTTTAAAGCCCCGATTTCAATCGTTGAAGTTCGCTGAACACAAACGCCGAACACAAACTCGAACTTCAGCCGAACAAAATCGCATTTTTGTTCGATGAAAATCGCCAGGGTTCAATGAAATTCGGGTTCGTTTTAAAAAATTGGGTAAAAATCCGCGGATAAAAACTCTGCCATTTTCGTTGCCATTTTCCCTGCACGCTCGAGCCTCAATCGCGCTGCATGTCCAGCACTCCCAACCTTATAAACCTTGTAAAAATAGGCATCCAAATGTGGGTTAGTTCAGTGGTCGAGTACTTGGAGATTTATTGAGTTATATGGGTTGATTGTACGCTAGCTGCTCTGTTGTGTCTCACTAAATATTCTTATCCATAATATGAGTTAATGGTATGGTCAACATTATGCTAGGGAACAAATCCTGCTCAAAATATTGTAGTGACATGTTGCCTGTTTATTAGAACTTTTCATTCATTTTACAAAATTTCGATCAGGAAATCGATCACTGGACAAGATTTCCTGGGATGCATGATTTTTGCCTAGCCTTATCATGTTGCTGTACTGTTTTTGGTTTTATTTATGGTCATGTGATTTCATTATCAGGACAGTTCTTATCATGTTGCTGTACTATTTTTGGTTTTATTTATGGTCGTGTGATTTCATTATCAGGACAGTTCTTAGTACAGAATTTGTTATGGGTTAACTAAGTCTGTCATAATAATGATATCACACGACAATAAATCTGAAATGGTTCTAAAGCCAAAACCAGTACAGCCACATGATCAGAACGTCCCCTTAATCTCATAGGAAGTCAAGAATGTAAATACAAATATAATCTATAACAGATTATTGTAACTTTCCCTAATTGCTCGATTTATTATGCAAGTCAGACAAACACAGCAATAAGTTAGGTTAAAGAAAAGCTTTGAAGGTAGCAAATAGTCTGGGCTCCATTTTTGCTTGTAGAGAAGCCTAGTGGTGTGTTTCATCCTTATAACAATGAAATGAATTTAGATAGTGCATAAGATGCCTTGAATACTGATAATTTAGATAGGGCATCACATGCCTTGAATACTGATACTTATCAGGCTAATTTCGAAAGGGTTTTGAAAGTAACATATACAGCCTAAGTGGGCCTAATGGTTACTAGTAATCTGCTCTTAAACTACTCCTTGCATGGATAAGGCGTAAGCTTTTCCAAAGTTATCTTGNCTTACAAATACTTGTTGACCATCACCTCTTTCTTCAGCGGTCCAAATGTGCCTTTGGTGTCTCTGTAATGGAATATTTTAACCATATTGTTAATCATGATTGTGTGCACGTGGATCCAAAGAAAATTGAAGCCATGAAGGATTGGCCTCACCCCAAAACTCTTAAAAGTTGGTCTCACTGGTTATTGCTACCCTTGGGACAAGGTTGCCGAAGTGACAGTGAGTAGCTTGTATGTTGTGTCCTTAGGTTTTCCCCTTGGAGAGGTTGGGACTTTTCCTCTAGGGAGAATCCAAGAGATAACACTATCAATAATTGTTTGGAAGCATATTTGCAGTGCTTTACCTCAGAACAACTGTCCCAATGTGCTCAGTGGTTACCCCTAGCAGAATGGTGGTACAATACAACTTATCATGGTGCCACTCGAATGACCCCCTTCGAGGTTATTTAAGGCCAAAAGCCCCCATTAGTGCTATCTTACTTACCAGGAGTCTCCAAGGTACAAGAGGTCAACAAAACTCTCATAGCTCAAGCCGACATTCTCCACACTCTCGAAGGTAATATGGTCATGACTCAAAATCAGATGAAGCAATAGGCTAATCAACATTGCTCTGAACGCCATTTTGAAGAAGGGGATTGGGTGTTCCTTACCAGCTCTCCATCAGAGCATGTCCGAACATTTTTAAATAAGCAAAGAAATTTGTTCTTATTCTTTTATTTTATAAAGACCAAAATAAACTTCTAACTATTTCAACCAGTGATTCAACTTCTCACCATTAACTTGACCATCATAAGTTGGTATTTCAAGACTCAAGTTTCAATTCAACATTAAATGGAATATTGGAAGATAAAGGTGTTGATGATTACAGCGGCGTGAGACATTCTCCAGAACACAGACTGATTCAGTCGACCTGAGAGAGAGCCCATTAATTAGGTGTGTGGTTCTTATCTGAGACAGAACTGGAACGTTGTGCTGGCCTCCTCCTTGCAAAGAGTTGAGATGAACTCCAGATGATTCTCATGTGTAATGCAGTGAGAAAGAAGATATGTTGAGTTGGACATGCCTGTGGCCGAGCATAAGTGAACGTGTGAAATCCCATGAGTTGGGTGCATCGTTCTGAGACAAAGATGAAACAATGTATTAGCCTCCTCTAAGCAGAGAGTTGAGATGATGAACTCCAGATGACCCTCCTATGTAACGCAGTGAGAAAGAAGATCTACTGAGTTGGACATGCCTGTGGATGAGCACAGGTGGACGTGATCCTAGTGGCTGAGCACTAGTGAGTGTGGTTCTCCTGTGAGATGCAGTGAGATAGAGAGACATCCCTGTGGCTAAGCACAAATGGATGTGCCCCTAGTGGTTGAGCACTAGCGGGTGTATAAGATCCCTTGCTATATTGTTCAAGAGTCAGACTTACCTATAACCCTATTTGTAATGTAAAGGGTATAGGTCGGCCCCACCTTAATGTAAAAGATAATTAATATGGTAATTATTGATTATATTATAAGTTATTGAGGTCGGCTCTGTTGTGCCAATAGACACTTATGTTGACAGGTTCAGTCTAATATAAGTAAAGGTAAATTCCCCTTTGAGGAATCATATCACAAGTGTGAGTTTGGAAATTTCAGCAAGTACTTGTTCTTGGGAAAAGTGTGCACCTCTCTTGGGCGCTAGGTTTCTAGGGTTTGTGAGCACCCTTTTGTGTGCTAGGTGTTTGTCGTGGTGAAGGTCTTTCTCTTGAAGAATATAACAAAGGATTGGTTGGGTTTTCTTCCCTTGTGTAGAAGGGTTTCCCAGGATACTTCTTGTGTACTTGTGCATGGTGTTTCTTCTTGTGATCTTGGTTGTTGCAACAAATTATTCATGGTTTAAGTAAAATGCTAAAATGGAATGAACTTCATGCTTAAGCCTTGCTTATTGAAAAATCAACATGGTATCAAAGCATAGGTCTTGAAGAACCCTTGCACAAGCACTTAAAAGCTAAACCATCCTTCTTCTGCAAATCCGTACGGCCTCTAGGGTTTCTGCAGAATCTGTACGGCCCTCTCTTGTTTAGCCTTTTCAACACCTTACACCCTTAGTCACCGGGTTCGCCGATTTTCATGAAAAAATTCGAAATTCGGCGAATTTTTTAAAGCCCCAATTTTAATCATTGAAGTTCGTCGAACACAAACGCCGAACACGAACTCGAACTTCAGTCGAACAAAATCGCGTTTTTTTTCGATGAAAATCGCCTAGGGTTCAACGATATTCAAGTTCGTTTTAAAAAATTGGGTAAAAACCCGCGGATAAAAACTCTGCCATTTTCGTTGCCATTTTCCCCGCGCGCTCGAGCCTCCATCGCGCTACATGTCCAGCACTCCCAACCTTATAAACCTTGTAAAAATAGGCATCCAAATGTGGGTTAGTTCAGTGGTCGAGTACTTGGAGATTTATTGAGTTATATGAGTTGATTGTACGCTAGTTGCTCTGTTGTGTCTCACTAAATGTTCTTATCCATAATATGAGTTAATGGTATGGTCAACATTATGCTAGGGAACAAATCATGCTCAAAATATTGTAGTGACATGTTTCCTGTTTATTAGAACTTTTCATTCATTTTACAAAATTTTGAGCCGGAAATCCATCACTGGACAAGATTTCCTGGGATGCATGATTTTTGCCTCGCCTTCTTATCATGTTGTTGTACTGTTTTTGGTTTTATTTATGGTCATGTGATTTCATTATCACGATAGTTCTTATCATGTTGTTGTATTGTTTTTGGTTTTATTTATGGTCATGTGATTTCATTATCAGGACAATTCTTAGTACAGAATTTGTTATGGGTTAACTAAGTCTGTCATAATAATGATATCACACGACAATAAATTTGAAATGGTTCTAAAGCCAAAACCATTACAGCCACATGATCGGAACGTCCCCTTAATCTCATAGGGAGTCAAAAATGTAAATACAAATATAATCTATAACAGATTATTGTAACTTTCCCTAATTACTCAATTTATTATGCAAGTCTGACAAACACAGCAATAAGTTAGGTTAAAAAAAAGCTTTGAAGGTAGCAAATACTCTGGGCACCATTTTTGCTTGTAGAGAAGCCTGTTATCCCCCCACTTTCAGGGACAACTAGGAGATCATGTCTTGAGGCCCACAGGTCCTAGACATGGAGTACCAAGAGCAAGATTGACTTTAGCATGGCCCTGGAAGGCCCACCTTTTCTTTTTCCAGCATCTTCATCTTGCCAGCAGCAGCAGCATCCATCACCATCGGCCAAGTCCTATGTCAGAGATGGTTCTTGCTACATGAGGTAATTGGTCTAGGTATCATGGTATGTGTCACTTTGATCATCAAACCTTTTGAATATGTGCATCTGATTCCTTTTATTTCTAACAACTGCTTGGATCTTACACTTGCCCACTTGACCATGTTTGGGGGGATTGACAGGATGCCCTAGCAAGCCTGTGTCTGTAGGTTTTGGTTTGCCCCTGGGGGAAATTTCTAAGAAGCCATCGTCCGCTCCCATCATAGTACCACTTTTCCATCTTGTTTCCCGCTCATCTATCCCATTCCACTTGTCCAAGACATTGGGTTGACCTATTTTCAGGATTGCACCTTATCTCGTGGGAAGAAGGGGTTAAAGGCCTNCTAATGGTTAAGAACATGTGTTTCCTCTTAAGAGGTCACAAGTTCAAATCCAGAGGGGGGTAGGGTATGTATACCTCCGTAGACTTTACCAGTCAAATCGTTGGGCGGAGGGGGGTCCCTTGTCCCACAAACAAGGGGGTCTCGTACACCAATTTGGTGTGGCTTGGCCGTGACCTTAAAAATAGATTATTATTATTATTATTATTATATTGTGAGCACCATATTGTACAAAGAGAAGTGAGATGCAAGGTGTCCTGTTTATTCTTTAAACTTTGTAACAATGAATTTAATCTAAATCTTTAACATAGGTTTAATTTGCAATTTTTGAGGTTTACAAGGTAGGATGCCTATTTTTACAAGGTTTATAAACTTGTAATAAGAGTATCGAATTTTATTATATATATTTTTAATTTTTTCAAATTTTGTACTATATCGAACTTAATGCCGAATTTTATCCCCAAAACTTTGACTGTCGAATTTTTGGTGAACTTCAAGCTCACCAAATTCGAACACGAACACGAACCAGGTGACTAAGGGGGAAGGTGAAAAGACACTTGGAAGGTGAAAGGTCACTTTCGAATTATAAGAGAATGCATTGGGTAGTGTGCAAGACAATGAGAAGAAGAGATTGACAAAGATTTCTGAGAGAACTTGAGAGAGGAAAGTTAGCAGCAAATTTTTGGCACGGATTTCAAACGAGATTGGGCACATTTCCCAAGTAGGAATTTTTGTTTAGGAGCAGCCGTGTTTTATTGTTGAAGACATGTCGTACTGTACGGATCCGTACAGGCCGTACAGCAGCAAGTTTGGGCACGTAAATCGAGGCAAGAATTTTATGTTGGAGGTCGACCGTACATGAGAGAAGATACAGAACCCTGTTGTGGGCGAAAATCGAGGTGTTGATTTCAGCAAGGCCGTATAGTTGTACGGATTTGGCACGATTTTCTAGGCAGCAAGTTTGTGGGACAGATTGTGTTTGTAAGTGATTCTCTTGGCTACTAAATGTAATTTTGTTGCTGATGTACTTTCCTGAAGCTAATAAAATCTCTCTCTCTTTGGGTTTCCCCACATTGGGGTTTTCCCTCGCTGGTTGCCTAAATTTCTGAGTATTACATGGATGTGTAATTGTTGTTCATTGTGTTTATTCCGCTGCAAAAGTGCTTGGCAATGTGTATTTCTGCTCATAATATTTTATGAATGTGGGTTTACATTTCAGAGTTCATTCATGACAGTTATCTCTAGGTTGCTAAGTGTATGACAGAATATAGTGCATGCTGATTTTGTCATTAAATTTCTACATGGTATCAGAGCTGGGGCTCTGAGTGACAGTGAACAGTGTTATTTTTGGGCAAGATTTGAAGGGGGAAACTTGATTGTTCGTTTTCCATTGAAAAGTTGACAGGGAGATGGTTGTTTGCATTAGGTATGAGAACCTGGACCAATTGGATGGGATTTCCAACTATTTGCAATGGAAAGTCAGGATGTCAGCTATTCTCAGGGAGAACAAAATTTTGAGCTTTGTCAACACCATAGTTGTTGTTCCATCAGAAAACCCTATAGCTTTGGATTTACATGAGGTAAAGGAGGTCAAAGCTCAGAGGCTTATTCTGAGAAGAAGACAGCCAAAAGATGTGGGATGCACTGAAAAACTTGTACGAGGCGAAGAATGAAAACCGGAAGATGGCCTTTAAGAATAAACTGCATTATACCAAGATGAGTAAGGAGGAGAGTGTGTCTTCTTATCTTACCCGGGTAGCTCAAGTGAAAGATGAGTTGGTTGCAGTTGGGGAGGTCATATCAGATTCAGAGTTGGTGAGGATAACCTTGAAAGGCTTCACCAAGGAATGGGAAGTCTTCGTGAAGTGTGTGGTTGGTCGAGAGCATCTTCCAGATTGGAGCAGATTGTGGGACGATTTCACTCAAGAGGAGATCCGGGAAGGATCTCAGAGCAGTGGACAGAAGACAGATGGAGTTGATGAAGATGTTGCTCTTGATGTAAAGGGCAAGGGGAAGAAGAAAGGAAATTCCAGGAGGGACTTGAGTAAAGTCAAATGTTACTGTTGTAACCAGTTGGGGCACCTTGCTTCTCAGTGTCCTGAGAGGAAGAAGAGGAAGAAGGAACAGGAGGGGCTTGATATTGCAGCTACAACAGCGATGGAGGACTTTTCATCCAAGTTTGATATGGAATTTTCTTTGGTTACTCTAGTATCTAGTGTTGGTAGTGGTGGATTTGGGGGTGATAACAGATGGATTGTTGATAGTGGAGCCACTTGTCACATGACGGGAATCTGGCGAGTATTCCTTATTATCACAGAGACGAGTAGTGACCGGCTGGTGGAGAGTGAAGGAGGTATGGCACGAGTTGTACGTGGAGTTGGAAGGGTTAGATTCTGACTAAATTATGGGGGACTCCTGGGGGTTGATGGAGTTGTCTTTGTTCCAGGGTTGAGGGTTAACTTGCTCTCAATCTCAGCCTTGGAGGATGTTGGATATTGTACATTGTTCAAGAGGGGACATGTATTTATCTACAGAGAGGGAGTGGATCTGGTTGAACCGCAACTGATTGGTGATCGGATGGATAGGTTGTACATGTTGCGAGGACAACCTTCAGGTTATGATTCAGCATCGGATGAGGAGCAGGAGGCTCCTGAGACTGCGATGGGCCCAAGGATTCAGTCTTGCATTCCGAGGGAAGAGAGGGAGTCTCTTATGAGCACCGGCATGAGGCTCAGCTGGTGTGATCGAACAGATGCTCAAGGTGGAGGGGGATTCTCCTAGGAACTTAGGGTTCAGAGTGGTTGTCAGGAGGAGGTCTTCTGGTTCGAGTTTTGTGCAGGTGTTGAGGTTGGCTCTAGGTTCAGAGGGAGCTCCTACTGCAAACAATGTGATGGAACCGGATGATGGTGATGGCAACGAGTACATCCCTCACTAAGAGGGAGTGTTAGCTTTTATAGCTCGGGAGGTACTTCGCATGTTTTGTCTTGTATGCGGAAGTAGCATTATATTTGCACTACTAGACACTTGACTTTGTAATGGGTTTTTATAAAGTAGTAATAAAGTGGTTCTTTTATTAAAGTGACTTTTTAATAAAGTGTACCTTCTAATATTAAAGTGACTTTATTTCATAAAGTGCACTTATGTTATAAAGTGAAATTGTACTTTAATATTTTAAGTGATTTATTTTGGAGGGAATGAATCATGTCCCTTGATCATGTAAAGGCAAGATTAGATCTTGGCCTTTGGATTTAGGAATGGGGAAGGTAAAAAGACACTTGGAAGGTGAAAGGTCACTTTCGAATTATAAGAGAATGCATTGAGTAGTGTGCAAGACAATGAGAAGAAGAGATTTTCGAGAGAGCTTGAGAGGAAAGTGAGCAGCAAATTTTTGGCACGGATTTCAAGGGATATTGAGCACATTTCTCAAGGAGGAGTTTCTATTTAGGAGCAATTGTGTTTTATTGTTGAACACAGGTTGTACTGTACGGATCCATACATGCCGTATAGCTACAAATTTGGGCATGGAAATCGAGGCAAGTGTGGGCTCGACTTTCAAAGCAACTTTTGGTGAATTTTTTGTTAGAGGTCGACTGTACAAGAGAGAAGGTACAACAATCTGTTGTGAGCACGGAAATTGAGGTGTTGATTTCAGCAAGGTCGTACAGCTATACGGATTTGGCATGATTTTCTAGGCAACAATTTTGTGGGACAGATTGTGTTTGTAAGTGATTCTCTTGGCTACTAAATGTAATTTTGTTGTTGATGTACTTTCCTGAAGCTAATAAAATCTCTGTCTCTCTTTAGGTTTCCCCATATTGGGGTTTTCCCTGGTTGCTTGCCTAAATTTCCGAGTATTACATGGATGTGTAATTGTTGTTCATTGTGTTTATTCCGCTGCAAAAGTGCTTGGCAATGTGTATTTCTGCTCATAATATTTTATGAATGTGGGTTTATACATTTCAGAGTTCATTCATGACAATTATCTCTAGGTTGCTAAGTGTATGGCAGAATATAGTGCATGTTGATTTTGTCATAAATTTCTACATGTTTTCTCTTGTAATTGTGAGGTCTGAAGATGAATAAAACCTTGAGTATTCTAGTGCACACCTTTCTATTTCTTTCTTGTGCATTAATTGAAGGTTGTTTATGTTTGCAGCTCTCTCACTAAATATTGTCAAATCATTCTTACAGAGTCTTGTGGGTTTTTCCTCCCCCAGTTTATTGAGGTGGTTACAAATATGAGTTTGTGCTCAAACTTGAGGGTTTTCCTTCCCTTGGTAGGATTTTCGGTGACCAAGATAGAGTTGTGACCAGCATTAGCAGCCAAAGACTAGAGCACATTCACCCACTGAGATTCATCCTATATAGATGCCTCAATAGGATTCCCTACCATCCCATCGGACACTTGTTTTTGTTTCATTGATTCCATAACCTAGGATGATCCAAGAGGATCTCGACAGCCATCCAGCTTTTCCACTCAATCAACGTTTTCAAGCCTATGGTTTTGATAAACCATGATATTCACCCTTTTGATGGGGAATGTAATGTAATGCCATCTCCATTTGTTAATTATATAGACATAATTTAATGATTTCCCAGTGGTCTTATGTACATGCCTACAACATAGCGTTAATGCATTGAATCCCATAAGAACTTCGTAGTTAAGCACGCTTGGGCTAGAGTAGTACTGGGATAGGTGACCGCCCGGAAAGTCCTAGTGTTTTACATGCCTATGGCATTTTGTAAACTTAGACCAATTTATCCCACATGCATCATGGGAAGTATTCTCCTCTCACTCTCTCATATATAGTTGAGGTGAAGAAGGCCCTTTATGCATGCAATGGAGTGTGATGTAAAGCTTGTTGTGAATAAATCGTAGCCAACATCTCTTTCTCTTCAGAGATAACCTACTCCATTCTTGCTAGTTTGTGTTCTACGGTGTTTTGCTACATTATTCATTAATAGAAGTTGCGTTTCACTGTATTTTTGTGTTTCTGTTATATTTTCCTTTCTATCTCATTTTGTTCTCAGCATAATCCGGATCAATGGTATCAGAGCAGTCTACTCCTTATCGTTTCTTTTGAGGTCAGGGGATAGAGAGTTGGGTCTCGAGCTAGTTTCTTTTGAGGACATCTTCTCTCGCCATCCCAAGTGACCTCCCATGGCGAAAGAAAAGAGAGATGACTAAGCAGGAGATCCTTTCAAGACGTTGCTCCAGGAAGGCCTCACGAGATTATGGATAACTTCACTTAGATCCTTCAATGACTACTGATGGAAACCAAGGCATCTTCGACAAGCATCCATTTCGAAGGTGCAACACCCTTCAAGGTACAAGTCAATTTTGATATCCCTTATTTGAAGGCCAGATAGATGCAAATACTCTACAAAAACGGTTGAATTTGCTCAAAGGTTATTACTCTGTCCAAAAAAAAATCGAGTGAAAAAATCACCTTCGTGCTCCTTAAAGCCCTTCCCCATGTCAGAGCTTGGTGGGAAGGTTACTGGGAGAGGTACACCACAAACGAATCTATGCCATACGGGAGAGAACCCACTTGGGAAGATTTTGTAGATTCCCTCCATGAGTTCTACCCTGTCGAAAACTATGATGACAAATACATGAGATGAAAGACTCTGAGTCAGAAAAGAAATCAAACGGTGTCAGAATACACTAACACATTTCATACTTTGCGCCCAAAGTTGGGTATCAAACACTCCGAGCGACACCTGGTTTTGAAGTACCGCAGTGGTTAGCACAAGTACATCCAAATAGAGATGGATTTCTTGGACATCTCCTCACTGAGAGTTGCTTATCGATATGCAGTCAAAAATGAGAAGAAATTCAAGCAGCGGAGTAAGTAGGAGTTTGGGTTTGAAAATACGCCACAACAGAAGCATGGAAAAGGAAACCCTAACTCACAAAACGAAGGACAAAGCAAGGAAGGACAACCTCAAGAGAGCCGGTCCAAGACGCAGGAAAAGAAAGGTAACGGTTAGTCTAAGAAAGACACAGGAAAGTGGTGCGAGTTCCACAAAATCCCATGGCACAACACCGACGAATATCGCTCGAAACAGTCATTGGTGGTCAAGCTCAAAGAAAAAGAATCGGAACCTGACTTAGACTTTGATCCAGAGAAAAATAAAGGGAAACAGATCATCTATGCAGAACCCACTGTAAATTATCGTGGCCAAAACAATACAACCAGAGGAGCTTGAGGAGGGGGAGCACCTCTTCCACTCGCAGATGTGGGTAAAGGGGACCCACTGCATTTCATTGTTTACAACAGGACTCAAAAGATACTAATCTCAGTCGAGGTTGTTAAGAGATTGAAGTTGCCAACGATGCCACACCCCAACCATACACCATCGAATGGTTGAGCCAGGGACGAGACATATGTGTCAGCTAGTAGTGTCGTCTGTCCTACGGCATCAAGCCCTTCAAGGATGAGGTACTATGTCATGTTGCCCCACTTGAAGTCCGTGATGTTCTTTTAGGACAACCATTTATGTGGAAATGTCATGCTATCTATGAGTCTCAACCCTGCAGTGTCATTGTTACTCTCAGAGGTCATCTCTATAGGGTACCAGAGGTAGCTCCAACTATTGCCACTTCATTGATCTCGGAAAAACAGTGCCGCAAAGTAATCTCTCAGACTAAGTTGCAGGAAACGCCCCCCCCCCTCTGTTTCAGGCAGGAAACCGGTACGAAACTCGAAAACCGGTACGGTACAGCCAGGAAACGCCCTTGGTCGTACCGTACGGCGTTTCCCGATTTGGAAACGTCGTACAGTACGGCCAGTGTTTTGGGCGTCTTTGAGGCGAAATAAGAAAAAAAAAAGGGGGCCATGGGGCCCCCAAACAGTCAAATATATTTTTTTTGCATTTTCTATGTTTTTCTTGCATCATTATTGCATTTTTTTATTGCATTTTTTTTGCATCATTATGTTTTTCTTGCAATATAATGCCTTATTTTTAAAACAACTTTATATACATATATATATTTTTTAATTTTTTTATATACGACGTTTCCCCGAACGTTTCCATTTTTGGGGGGCCTGTTTCGTACTGTCCCGGTTTCGGAAACTTGGAAACGTTTCTGCGTTTCGTGCAACTTAGCTCTTAGACCACAAAGTTTTCCCTCTTCACGATCCAATCAAACGGTGAACAGAAGGTGAGTGCGACCACTACAACCTCAACCCAAGACCTTTCTATACAGCAAAAGCAGGTCGACAAGATTGTAGAGGAGCACAAAGATATTTTTTCATCTACAAGGGTGCCTCTGCACTACCAAGTCAATAATTCCATCGACTTGGTGCTCAATACTCCCTTACCCAATGGTCCAATCTATAGACACTCCCTTCCAAAGAATGAGAGTCTTCCATATGTTCAACATAGCTCTACTGGCCACAACCCTTTGCAGACGTGCTTGGGGTTCCAACCATTAGCCCCAGTGATATAGCTCTTCCTGCAGCATCTTCATCGACAGAGTCCTCCCACACTCAGACCAAGGCAGATCATGCAACCAGATTTGTTGAACAGATCCAACGCCTCCAAAAACAGGTTCATGACATCCTTCAACATGTTAATACCACGTACAAGCAAGACAATTACTTCAACAATGCAAGTGGGTGAACAGAAGGTCACTACGACCACTACAGCCTCGGCCCAAGACCTTTCTATGCAGCAAAAGCAGCTTGACAAGATTGTAGAGGAGAACAAGATATTTTTTCATCTACAAGGGTGCCTCTGCACTGCCAAGTCAAGAATTCCATCGACTTGGTGCTCGGTACACCCTTACCCAATGGTCCAATCTATAGACGCTCCCTTTTGAAGAATGAGATTCTTCCATATGTTGAGCATAGCTCTATTGGCCACGACCCTTTTCAAGCGTGCTTGGGGTTCCAACCATTAGCCCCCATTGATATAGCTCTTCCTGCAGCATCTTCATCGACAGAGTCCTCCCACACTCAAACCAAGTAAGATAATGCAACTAGATCTGTTGAACACATCCAGCGCCTCCAAAAACAAGTTCATGACATCCTTCAACATGCTAATACCAAGTACAAGAAAGACAATTACTTCAACAATGCAAGCGGCTTGCCAAGGTTCAAATTCAGCAAAAGTTTCCCCATCTCTTGAGGGAACTTGATGCAATGGAGATCATTGCTTCTTAAGGGGGGCAGGAATGATACAGGTGGATCTTGGTGGCCATCCACCTTTTCCACTCAATCAACGTTTTCAAGCCTATGGTTTTGATAAACCATGATATTCACCCTTTTGATGGGGAATGTAATGTAATGCCATCTCCATTTGTTAAATATAGACATCATATAATGATTTCCTAGTGGTCTTATGTACATGACTACAACATAGCGTTAATGCATCGAATCCCATAAGAACTTCGTAGGTAAGCGCGCTCGGGCTAGAGTAGTACTGGGATGGGTGACCGCCCGAGAAGTCCTAGTGTTTTACATGCCTATGGCATTTTGTAAAATTAGACCAATTTATCCCACATGCATCATGGGAATTATTCTCCTCTCACTCTCTCATATATAATTGAGGTGAAGGAGGCCCTTTAAGCATGCAATGGAGTGTGATGTAAAGCTTCTTGCGAATGAAGCATAGCCAACATCTCTTTTTCTTAAGAGATAAGCTACTCCATACTAGCTAGTTTGTGTTCTATAATGTTTTGCTACTTTATTCATTAATAGAAGTTGGGTTTCGCTATATTTATGTGTTTCTATTATATTTTCCTTTATATCTCATTTTGTTCTCAGCATAATCCGGATCATAGGACAAGCACTACTAGTATCCCAAATCCCTCCACCAATTAGTATTTTTACCTTTGCATTGTTACCTACTCAATGGCCTAGATATCTTTAATCGAGTTAGACTCATAGGTCATATGCAATGTTAGGGATACACCCCTGGTGTTGGCACACCAACCCAACGTGAGAGGAGCTTGGGAGGTGACTGAGTCTTCGCTCCTTAATGTTTTCACCCAAGGCTCATTCCAGGCGTTCATAGTTTTTTAGAGTCATTGTCGAGGACTAAGTTGAGTCCTTGGAATCGATAGATCTGCTACAACATTTTGATGAGCTAGAGTTTCTTTGGAAAGTTTCGTATTGCTTATATGGTGACTCCATTGAGGAACAAAGCCTTGTTCCTTTGAACCTAATGAACTATTGCTTAAAGGTGAGATCAAACAATAATAAAGTGCCAAAGTTTCAAGTAGATGGGTTTGTATCGGCCAAAGATCATTGGGATGCATATTTTAAGTTTATTGGAAATAGATCATTGAGTATGATGATGTTATCGTTAAGTTGTTTCCTCACACATCAAAGGCAAAGTTAAGAAATGGTATCTAAACTTACCAAAGGGTTTCATAACTTCTAGTGATGAATTTGAGCAAATTTTCATGGATGGATGGGTTAATCAAGGATCTAGTTATCAAAAAATGGCATCTAATCTTAGTTCTAAGTTTGAGGAGCTAAAGAAGGCTAAAGAAATTTCAAGACGAGAGGTTTCTACAAACCCTAAGATCATTGTTGAAGATCTCATGGTTGCACAGAACAATTTGTATGATGTCAATCTCAAACCTATTGATGACTAGGAGAAAATTACAACTAATCTGTTGATGTTTGAGGATAATCCATGCATCGATGCTAGTTGCGTAGGGGACCATACATTTTCTACATTTGTCGCTCAAATCAAGTTGTTCGATGCTAATCACATAGAAGATCTAACTATTGGTTCACAATTATTTGTTTGAAGAAAGAGTTCCATCCCTCCATATGAAATATTGTGAGAATCTAGGTAGGAATATGAGTTGCGTTGACGACCTTACTCTTGTTGTTGCAAACCCTAGCTCGCCCCAATGCTCAATTCGAAAGGCTAGTGACATTATTGAAGAACTCAAAACCCTACTTCTACCCAAATTATGATTTGTGTTGTTGAATGCAATCTTGATCAAGGCATTGGTAATGAATCAAAGTATTGGGACATTATAGAAATCTTGCATCACGTACTAGAAGCCAGAGACTTATCAAATGGTAAGGATGATAAAGTTTATTTTGGTTATTGTGAAAGAGATCCCATCTATAATACTAAAGATGAGGAGCAGAAGAAGGATAATATCAACCATGTTATCAAGGAACCTATACACCCAAAAAAGGCGTTGAATGAAGAATATTACAGATATTCCCAAAATACCTTTAAAACTCTTCAACATGTTGTGAGCAGAATTGTGTTTCCTTTTTCTCCATGGCCTTTTAGACCATACATGTTTCGAATGATTCCTATGCTGAGTGACGATAATATTGTTGAAAGATTATATAAGCAAAGTAAGGTAGATGTTCATGATGAGGAAATTGTGTCCAAAGGTATACAACCATGTTGCTTTGTTTTGAATGTTGATCCAAGGGTGGTAGTTGGCGAACAGATCAAACCTGGGCTATTGGATTTCCAATCAATAGCCTCGATGTCCATAAAGAACAACAAAAAAGAAGAGTGAAGTCATAAGTATACAGTGGTAGCATCCACAAAAATTTAAAGATGAATTTAACATGGATAAGGTGCTTAGTATGAAGAAAGAAAGTTGAATTTCTCTTACCCACTAGATTCCGTTTGCATTCCATGTCCATTCTCAACTAGAAGTATATGGACAAAAAAAATTCCAAGACCCCAAGAGGACCAAGTTAGATGTGTTAGCTTTTAGGGTTACTCCAAAAGTGTTTTCACCTTGTTGGGAGAGCGCTAGGTTTCTTAACCCCTTGACGATGCTTCATGGACATATGGATGGCTCAAATTGGGTGGATGCTTAACCTTGGTTAGAGCGTCGGCATGGCGCCCTTACCTAGGAGGTTGTTACCCTAATTGACATGAGGACTAAGCCATCGGGTGCACACAATGGAGGATTTGATTGCTTGATTCGAGGAGATACCTACCTAGAAGGAAGAACGCTAAGCACTTGGAGGAGGGCTCCTAGCGATTGGAACTTGGAACCATGCAATATATACCTTGGAGGTTGGACATTTGACTTGAGGATGCTTAGGTTGAGAAGCATACTCCATGGAGGTTGGTAATGGACTCGAACACATATGTTGAGGAGGAGCATTAGAGCTTTGTGACCACATGGGCACACATGTTGAGGAGTATTTGCCACAAGAGGACATATGGCACAATCAGAGGAGAAGAGCCTTGCATGAGGACACTTCGATAGCAGACCACCATGGAAGAGGGAGCATTGCACTAACACCTTGTTGGAGAGCACACCATCTTAGAGGAGGGGCATTGAGCCCAAAATCCATCATGCATGGAGGGCGTTTCATCTGGGGGATTGGATAAAATAGTGTTGCAAATATCTCCAACTTCTCGATATTTCTGATTTCTCCGAAGTTTTACAAGTTGCAGAATTGTCCAATATTTCCCGAGTCTTTTAGGTCCAAGTTTATTCTTGTCGATATTTTTCGATAATTCTAATAAGTTTTCTTTCCAAACCCTTAGCCATATATTCCCCAAAACCCTTCTGTGACACTTGTATATTTTTTTATTGTAGAGAGCTCCATGTGGGGTTTCCTTGTTGTTTACTTGTATGGACACATGTCCTTGTATGTTAGCCTCCCTCATCTATTGTATATATAAGGGGGGAGAGAGCTCTTGTGATCATATCATCATTGTGCTCTATTCTTCGTATTGTCTTGGAGAAGTCTTGAAGGAAGCAAGACACTAGGGTTCATGAGGAAACCCTAGGAGCTAGACGCTAGGGTTCATGAGGAAACCCTAGGAGAAGCCAAGGAGAGAGAGAGGTGTCTTGGATGTTCATAGAAATATTACTCTTGTGTGATGCTAGGGTTTTCTCTTGTGATGCTAGTGTTTATGCTATACATGTAAACCCTGGAGAAGTACATGATGTTGGCGATGACGATGGTTCTTATGGCTCTTGTTGTAACACTAGGGTTTCTACCCTAGTAATAGACATAGAGAGTGGAGCTAGTGCTTTGCATGATTTTGGAGCCTTCTTCTTATGGAATGTGAAACTAAGGCAACATCATGGAGAGCTTAGCTTGATAAGTCTTGAGCTTGGTGTGATACCTTGCTTGGAAGAAGACTCGGTTATTGTATCCTTGATGTTCCATGGAGATATTGGTGCTTGTGTTGATGCAAGAGTTGAAGACCTACGGTTTGAGGACTCGAACCCTAAGATGGACATGCAGATTTGGAAGCTAGCGCTAAAGTTGTGTCGCGATGTACTTGTGTGATGCAACATGGCTAAGGTTTGTAAACCCCAAGGAAGGCAACAGTGCCAATGTAGAGAGATTGTGTGATACAAATTTGAAGTATGTGCCAAGAAGGACTTGTCGGTGTTGATACTAGCATGTTGAGGATATTTGGAGTGACCAGCATTGGATGAGAGTGATTCCTAGCTAGGAGTTGTTGGCTATGGTTTTCTTATGGCTTCCCTAGCTAGGGTTTGGGGAGCTTGACTTGTACCAACTTTGTGATAATGATATGTACTTGTACATCGTCTTATATATATATATATATGAAGTTTCCAGCAGTCCAAATTTTGGGTAATCACAGTTTTGATTTTCAGCTTAGGTTATCTTCATGATTAAGTAGATTTTCAGCTTAGGTTATCTTCATGATTAAGTAGATTTTCGGCCCTTATTGTTCATGCTGATTTGACATAACATATAGCAGAATTTGTTAAGTGATTTAACACATATCTTGAAGATAAAGGAGCAGATTTGCTGCTGGAATAAGACATTTCAGATCTCTTCTATGCCTTGAAAAGTGTGCCCTAAGGGCTGTAGCATTGTGCTATTAAAGTACACTCATATGGTTTTTATTCTCTTGGACTATTGGGTGCATTTGGGTTGAAACGAACTGAAATGTTACTGTTGTAATTTAATATTTCAGATCAGCCCTAAGGCCAAAAGTTCACAGGGCTAGATCAGGGAAACCTCATGTAAATGAGATGAAATTTCTGAATTGCATAAATAGTCCAATATTCAAAATTTCTACAAGACGTGCATTTAGATATGATGATTTTCATGCATCAAAAGAATGGCAGCTCACAGAAGTAAACCAACTGGAGAACAGTGAGCAGTTTTTCGATAGAGGTAATTTTCAAGAGTGTGAAACAGGGAATTTTCTTATTGGTGTTGCAGTCCGAACAAAGGAGTTAGATCTGAAGCAACAGCACACTGGTTTACAAATCTTGGCATCGAGGTCAGGAATGAATTTAGAGCAGCATAATGACGGTGAGCAATGGTGCATTTACTATCTACATTACATGGAGTACCATGACCATGTTGGAGGAAAACAGAGTTCCGGACTGGTATCAGATCCACCTTCAAGCATAAGGATTGTTTATAAGTTGGTTCCTGAAGATTTTCATCGCAGTACGCAACATGTATTTCCAGTCATTGTAGGAGAGATTGGGACAAATACATACTCACTTCCTAGTTAAGTTATCATGCCTGATTTATTTCCAGATCTTGCCATGGGTATGAGAACACAGAGATTCAATTGCAGCTTTTATGGAAGCAGTTTTCAAAAGTTAGGTTTTCCTTAGTGAGGTGGTGATGAACCCAAGTGTGTGCTCAACTCCAAGGGTTTGTAGGTTAGGTTTTCCTTCCCTTGGTAGGATTTTAGGCGACCAAGATAGAAATGTGGCAAGCATTAGCACATTCATTCATTGAGATTCATCCTGTGCGGATGTGCCATATTCTCCACCATCCCCTCGAACACTTGCTTTTGTTTCATCTAACTTCATGACCCAGGACAGGCACTAGTTTTCCGAATCTCTCCACCAATTAGTATTTCTACCTTTGTATTGCTACCTGCTCATTGACCCAGATATTTTTAATCAAGTCAAACTCGTAGGTCATAGGCAATGTTAGGGATACCCCCTGGTGTTGGCACGAACCAACCCGAAGCGAGAGGAGCTTGGGAGCGGACAAATCCCTTGCTCCTAAATGGTTTCACTCGGGGCTCATTCCGAGTGTTAACACTATCCATGGTAATATTGTGCATTGAAACCAAGGGTTAATTAATTACTGAAAGAAAGATATCATTGTCTTTCTGAAATTAGAAAATTGCCTTGGAAAGAATGAAAACAATAATAAATTATTACCATTGAAGTTTGTACAGAAATAGAGATTAGCTAACTTACTTGTTAGGTTGGGCCTGCACTAGAGGGTGCGCCCTACAAAGACTTGTAGAGTAAGCATCTAACCAGTGAACTAGAGCAATCAAAGCCACCATTTAACATAGCTCATTAAGAATCCAGAGTACAACAATAATATGTGGTCAACCGTCAAACTGAAGTCTAGCAAATAAAAATAAAAGAAAATGGAAAACCTCAACAACAATCTCTAGAAGAACCAAACTCTGAAGAGGAGGACACTCATACAGGATTTGAGGAAGATCTTTTCTAACTAACCATGGACTCCTTAGTTTCCCCAGGAAGCCAACATCACTGAAAAGGTGTAGGAAATCCAAAGAAAGAAACCTTCAAATCATAGTCATGTGACTCGGACTCAAGAATGACTTGGCAAGGCCAAAAAGTAAGAGTATGAATTGGACTCAAGAAAGCCTCGAGAAACAAAAAAAGAAATAAAACTCAAAAAATACTTAAAATTTAACCAGAAAATATGAAATTGTTCATTGCATGACAGATCCTCTTCATAGACATCAAAATAAACATAAAGGCCAAGGCATCTAAAATTACATGGGTCAATGTAGGTCAAATTTTATTTTATTTATCTCCTGCTAATCTGTTGAGTTGAGGTGTGCTCCAGGAGCTGCAAAGATCACTAGTCTTGGTCTCGAAGAGTGTCACGGTCATGAGGGTGATTCCAACTTTACACCTTGGAAGCGCAAACTACGGATGCTACTGGAGGAGGTTGATCTTTGGAGTTTTGCTGAGGGGCTTTACACCTTGGAAGTGAAAACTACAGATGCTACTGGAGGAGGTTGATCTTTGGAGTTTTGTTGAGGGGAAGATTACAGTCCCTAACGATCCCACACAGTTGGATGAACACAACTAAAAGGTAGCTGAAGCTAATCCATTGATTCTGTGAAGAACCATTTGATCCCTCGCATCGTGGAGAAGAAGTCAACTCGAGATATGCATGATGCCTTGATCACTCTATACCACGGTGTGAATATTTCTTGCAAAATTTTGTGGAAGAACATGCTCACTGCCACGCATGAGTGATACAAACATAATGGCCATGGAGATCACTGAGCTTCAAGATCAGCTGATTGCAATTGGGGTGAAAGTGGAGAATGAAAAATTGGTGCCCATAGCATTAAATGGGTTCTCTTCATTTTGTTCAGGGTCTAGAAATAAGTTACTAACAAAGTACCTCATCCAATGGAAAGATCTACCAGCAGAGGAGGCAACATGGGAAGGCCCAGATATCCTTCTACAACACCTATCACGGAAATTGCATTGGGGCAAAGCAGTTCAAGGATAGGGGAGTATTACAATACTCGCAGATAATCAGCTTCGGCGCTAATTATGGGTGCTCACAGACAAAAAAGAAATCAGAGAGTCAATGATGCAGTCATACAGTCAGACTAATTACATCAATCAGTTTGATTATGTCAGTCAGTCAGTCTTTTTAACGAAAAAATGGGAGTTAATGGAAAAGGCCAGTCAGTCTGTCAGTCAGTGAGTCAGTAAAATTACGTAAAAAGTGAGAGTTTTCATTATAAGAAGACTTTTAGAGATTAGAATGCAATATTTTTCAGAGTGTGTGGCTATTGCACATAGTCTGGAAGACTTTTTGGGCCAAGAGTATCCAGCATCCATACTACCTTGGATTTGCCTTGAGTTGGCATCCACACCATCTTAGGATAATTTCAGATTTCTGCTCAGGATTTTTCCAGCATTCAAGTGTTGATACTAGTTGCTGCTGTGTTTTTCTCCTGTTATTAGTGCTGTTGAACCTGCTATCAAATATAATGTTGGTAAATCATTTGAATCATCTCTTGTTAGTGTTGAATCCACTGTTGCTGGTACAATCATTACTGCTGTTTTATTATTGTTTTTGCTGCTGTTAGCGTTTTTCAGATTCCAATCATTACCGAGGCTTAGATTTATACCCTTGACTTGGTTAAGACCCCCCTTTTGTCCCTCCTCTACTAGTGAGGGATCGTGTATTTCACCTTTCTAAAGTTGTGCAAAGACAAGGGAAATTTGGAGTTGGATTTCTCTTATCTGTAGTTCTAAACAGCACATTTCAATTACTCAGAAAGGTGCATTAGAGGATCATTTTTGCTGGGCCCTTGTGTAAGATCCCCAAGTGGACCTATGTGGAATTTTTCAGTTTTTAATGTTTTCTGGTTGAAGGGTTTTGCCAAACAATTCGCACCTGTAACTTGTTGAGCTTGTATTTGGGGGTTTATTGTTTAGTTTGGTTGCACAAATGGTTTGCAATGATACTGAGCTTTAAACAACAAAGAAATACATAGAAACAACAACAAGAATAGCCACAAACTCAGATCGGTACTTTATTTAATATATAAGCTGTCCTCAGTACAAGAGAAGAGCAGATCTGGAAAGAGATATAGAGAAATGGAAGATGTGGCTGTTGGCACCTCCAAGCTACGATAGAAGAGAGAGATATGGGCTTTCCTGAGCCTCCAATAGCTGCATGCAAAGATTTACAAGATCAATCTCTTTCCCTTCTGCTAACTGCTAAGTCTTCTGGCTGAGTTGTGCCCTTCTCTGGCTGGAACTTCCCTTGGAAATTTGGCTTCACTAGATCTGGCCTCCAAACCCCAAAATAATGATGATCTCCTGAAGAACAAAGGATGGCTATCACATATGATGACTTTCCTTGGTTGTAGCTGCAGATCTAACCTCCAAAGCACTGGATCTCTATGGCCAAGTGCGCCCCTCTTCAGTAAACAAGCCTAGATCTGAGAATAAATAGATAAGGAGGGAGAAACTCCCAAAGAATGTCAAAGAAGGTCGCTCCGAGGATGGCCAATGCCTCCAACTTTTGATCTCCTCAAGATTCCACTCCCAGAAGCCAAATCGAATTTCTTCCTATTGGACAGTGCGCCCCTCTATGCAGAAACCCCTAAATGGTGTGCCCTTCTTCACAATTGATAGCTGAAATGATTCTAAACTGGATAGAATGGTGAGGGTGGAATCTTTCACCACCTTGGCCAAGCTTGGACCAGGAAAGGAGGGATCTTTCACCTCCATGCTGATCTCTAGGGTTTGTCTAGTCAAAACCCTCAAAACACTCAAGCTGCCATAGCTCAATTTGCAAATGGAAAATGATCAAGAATAAGGAGAGAGGCACCCTCATCTTCTTTTTATACTCCAGCATTCTAATTTTCACTTAAATTATTAATTGGCTTTCTAAAGTCTATTTCATTACTTGTCTCATAATAGCCAATTAGCTTTATTTCCTTATTAGCCAATGTCACTTTAATAATTTGACTTTAGCACCTTAATGATATAATTTGGCCACCTTAGTTCCCTTTTTAGTGAGACTATAGCCTAGGGGGAACAACTAGGCTACTAAGTCCTCTAGATCTTTGGTCATATGGAAGGGGATCTTACAGTTACCCCTGCCTGAAATTGCTTGCCCACAAGCAATTCCGAATCCATGTGTTGCATGACCTATTCACCTTCCCAAGAAGCATCCTCAATTGGCAGATTCTTCCATTTAATCAAATACTCCTTGATACTCATGTTTCTCAACCTTTTCTCCCTAACCTCCGAGACATCTTTAGGAATTAAAATCAATTGGCCATCCTCATTAAGTGGTGGTAGCTCCTCTATAACTGTTACTTGTTGGCCCAATGCCTTCTTCAAGCATGACACGTGGAACACATTATGGATTTTGCTCCCTGATGACAATTCAATCCCATATGCTACCTCCCCAATTCTTCTACTCACCATGTAAGGACCATAGAAACGAGGCTTGAGTTTTTCCACACCATTTTTCTTGATTGATGTATGGCGGTATGGTTGTAACCTCAAATAGACCAAGTCTCCCACCTCAAAGCTACGCTCTACCCTATTTTTATCTGCATAGATCGTTTGTTGGTTTTGAGCCCTCTGCAAATGGTCCTTAAGCTCCCTGAGAATTTCCTAACTTTCTTGGACCCAATCCTTAGCCATAGGAGCTATCTTGTCCCCAAGCGCAACCTCCATGAAGGTAAGTGAATCATAACCATACAATGCCATGAAGGGTGTCATGCCAATGGACCTGTGATGGGTAGTGTTATAGCAATACTCCTAGATGAATCCATTTGACCCATGCTCTCTGTTGTCCTGCCACATAATTCCTGAGGTATCCTTCCACCCATTTATTAACTATTTATGTTTTCCCATCAGTCTGAGGGTGGTAACTCGTGCTAGGAGTCAATTTGGTGCCAACAAGTCTGAATAACTCCTACCAGAAAGTGCTCATGAACCTGGTATCCCTGTCACTCACAATATTCTTAGGCAACCCGTGCAATATGAAAACCTCTCTGAAGAACAATTTTGCTACCTAAGATGCGTTATACTCCATGGATATGGCGAAGAAATGTGCAAACTTGGTCAAGCGATCCAAAACTACAAAAATGCAACACTTGCCTTGCACTTTAGGTAAACCTGTGATAAAATCCATAGATATGCTTTCCCATTTGTATGTTGGGATGGGAAGTGGCTGCAATAAACCTGTTGGATGGGTATGCTCAACCTTGTTTTGCTGAAAATTTGTGCATTTATATGACATCTTCTTTGAGGCCCTTCCATGCAAACCTCTTTCTAATCTACCTGTAAGTTTTGAGGAACCCTTGGTGCCCAGCTAGTGGTGAATCATGAAATGTCCTTAGCACCCTTTCTTTGAATTTGGATTCTAGTACTACATAAATTCTTATCCTTATAGTAGATAAGGTCGTCTAAGATCCGGAACCGCTCATCCTGAATTTGCCCATCCATAAGCTCACAAGCAAACTTGTTTTTGGTATACTCTACTAGCAGATGTGATTTCCATTGAAGCGAAATTTCTGACAAAGAGTAAGTTGTAGGCCTCCTAGACAATCCATCTGCTACAACAATATTCTTCCCTTTGACAAACTCTATGTCAAAATCATAGGCTTGGATTTTTCTCACCCACTTATGTTGTCTTTCATCAAGGTCATTTTGCTCCAAAAAGTATTTGAGACTTTTGTGATCTGTTCTGACCAATGTTGTAAAAATCGTTCCGGGGAAAAAATCGCCGGGGTCCAGAAAACAATGTTTCGTCAAAATCGGCAAAACATCGGCAAAAAATCGGCAAACTTAAAAAAATACAAAAATATTCTTTTTTTTTTAATTTTTGAAACATTTAAAGCAACAATAGCATCAAATAGACAGATTGCCACATGAATATGGAAAGAAATCAAATAGACAGATTGCCACATGAATATGGAAAGAAAACTGATATATAAGATATATAAGATGTCTAGTGATACATCACACATCAAAATGAATCATGTCCCGATTCCCTCGAAATATCAAAAATATAATAATGTATCTCATGATCGCCATCATGACTCATGAGTCATCTACAATGAAATCAAGTAATAAACTATGGATTCCCTCTAACCTTTTTACGGGCAAAGGTAATAGCTGTAGAAACCGTTTTTCCTCTAGCAATAGGAGTAGAGGTGCCCTGAGGCCGTGTGCCTCATAATCGGGAGTCAAACGGCCCCTCTAGAAGAAGTGGAAGACCCTCGAGATGCATGTCCCCCAGAAGAAGGTATTGGTAGAGGAGGTCGACTACTAGTGCTACCTTATCGGGCCTATCTTCCTCTGACTGTGACTCTCGCTCGGGTGGTGGCACACTTGCACACTCAACGTGAAACTGAATATCCTCTAAACATCCTGATCCAAGTCCTCCGAGATACCATGATCATCACCACTATCCTCTAGCCAAACAAGGGCGGTCTCAATAACAGGATCCTCAACCTCCACCCTCCATGAAACAATGGTGTCAATCCCATCCAAATAAACGACGTCCATGCGAGGTGTTTTATTAAGCTACTTCATCCACAACTTGAGATTGTAGTAGACGTAGAACAAATCATTACGGTGTGAGGTATCCAACTTGTAAGAGGATCATAAATTAATTTATTAGGAATGTAAAGGAGCATAAAATTTTAAATGACAAGTTAATAATTTATATTATATAATTTTATAATGAATTTGATATTCTAACTTTGTTATGCTTTTTGCGTGTACTAAATACACCTAGCCATACCACAAACTTAAGAGCTACATGTCCGGCTAAGCACCTGAATTTTGAGAATATAAGACGGAGGTTGGTGTGCACATATAATTCACTAAGTCACCTGGACACCTAATTTAATAAAGAGAAGAGTTCAACATAAGAGTTTATACTTGAGTGAAGGGTACTTTTTACCTCGGGTCGCGGACAAGCAGCCCAACAATCAATGCCACCAACATCGAGGTACATGCTGGCTTGTTTCCTCTGATTAAATGTCGCCCATACCCTCATACATGATAGAATTCAGTTGGAAAACATTGCAATCTTTCCATTCTTCAAATCCTAAACCTAAGTCTCCATTTAATTTTGAATGGGTTCCTAAAATTCTACTTTCTCCATATGAAGTCCAATAAGGTTGGAACCACTCTCAAACATCCTGAAACAATTAATGGTAATGTTAAAAATTTAAGTAAAAGGATGGAAATGAAAGATAAAGGAGAATGTCACTTTTACTTTAAGAATTTAACATTACCATTAAATACTAGGGTGGGTACCTTTTTAAATAGCACTAGTAAGGCAAAATTACCCTTCTCTGCACACCAAAACCCATCATTCCCCCCCCCCCTTGCGGTTTTCTAAATTTTTTTAGACAAGCGATTTTTTGCCAATGACCCGCGATTTTTTGCCGATTTTTTCCAAAAAATCGCCTAAAAATCGGCCCCATTTTTTGGGCGATTTTTTTCATAAAAATCGTTTTCATGAAAAACTCGCGATTTATCGCGATTTCGGCGATTTTTACAACACTTGTTCTCACTATAAACTTGGCTCCCATCAAATATTGTTTGAACTTAGCTAGAGCATGCATGATAGCTAGCATCTCCTTATCATAAATAGTGTATAATAACTCAGGTCCCCATAGTTTTCTTCTTTCAAAAGCAATAGGATGCATGTTTTGCATGAGGACTGCCCCAATTCCTTCCCCTGATGCGTCACACTCTATTATAAATGGTTGAGAAAAATCCAGTAATCCTAAGACCGAGCAAGTGCTCATGACCTTCATTTTGTCAAAACTTTGTTGGGCCACTTCAGTCCACTGAAACGCACCTTTCCTAGTTAGATCAATCAAGGGCGCACAAAGCTGTGAGAACCCTTTAACAAATATCCTATACTAGGTGCAAATACCAAGAAATCCTCGTAGCTCCATGATGTTCCTGGGTGTTGGCCAATCCAAGATGGTTTGTATCTTCTCTCAATAAACATGTACCCCCTTTGCTCCAATGATATGCCCCAAATATAACACTTCTATCATCCCAAACTCACATTTAGACTCCTTGGCATACGAGGATTGCTCCTCCATGAAGCTCAAAATTTGATCTAGATGCTTGAGGTGATCCTCCCAAGTTTTGCTATAGATTAACAGATCATCAAAGAAGACCAAGAGATACTTCCCAACTGTTTATTGAAGATGTGGTTCATGCAAGTTTGAAATGTAGTTGGTGCGTTAGTTAGCCTAAAAGGCATAACTAAAAACTCATAATGGCCATAATGGCATCTGAAGGTCGTTTTGTGGATATCTTGTTCCCTTACCCGAATCTGATGGTATCCTGAACGAAGATCAATCTTTGAAAAGTACACTGCACCATGGAGCTCATCAAGCAACTCATCAATCCTGGGAATGAGATACATGTTTTTAAGTGTCTTCTTGTTTAGTGCCCTGTAGTCAATGCACATTCTCATGGTGCCATCTTTCTTCTTAACTAACACAACTGAAGATGCAAATAGGCTTGAGCTAGGCCTAATGTGACCCATATAAAACAACTCTTTGATTGCCTTTTCAATTTCATCCTTCAACTTTTTTGGGTGTCAGTAAGGTGTGGTGATGATCGGTTTAGCTCCTTTTAGCTCAATGGTGTGTTCAAAACCCCTATCTGATGGTTGCCCTAGAGGAATTTGCCCAAATACCTTGTCATGCTTGCCAATTATCCTTTGTATGTCTTGTGGATAGTGTTGGCACCCAGCCTGAGTGGTTTGCACCGAAACTAACCACTCTGTTGCATAAACCATGTCCTCGCGCCTGAATATAGCCTCCATGTGCTTTGTTGAGAGCACACTAGGTGCATTCTTTGTCATCCCCTTCAAAGTCACCCTCTTTCCTTCTTCAAAATTGAAGAACATCTCCATAGTTTTGTAATTGGTGGTAATAGAACCTAAGGTGCTAAGCCATTGAACCCCAAGTATAACATTTGTGTCTGGTAAGTCCATCACATAGAGATCCTGTGTCAAATTGTACCTGCCCAAGGTAAGACTCATTTGTGGAATGTACCTGTCACATGGCATGGTGCGTCCCCCTGCTACCTACACTAAGAATCCCTCAAACTCAACAGTAGGGAGGTGTCCCCTGTTTACCAAGGCAGCATCAATAAAGTTATGGGAAGCCCCACCATCAATAAGTAATGTGACCCTTTGTCCTTGGAGGACTCCTCTCATCCTGAAAGTGTTGAATTTTGGTACCCCATTGATGGATGCAATAACAGCCTTCTTAATCCATGCATGGTTGCGCATTGGCTCTTCTTCTTCCTCCCCAAGCGTGGGCTCCTCTTCTGTTTGGGTCACTTCAATCGAATGTGCCCTACATCATCTTCCTCTTCACTGTCAGAAAGAACCTCAATGTAGTGGATCTTCCCCTTTCCCATGCATCTATGCCCTAGTTCCCATAGTTCTTTGCAAGTGTAGCATAGTTGTTTTCTTCTCAACTCTCTTCTGGTGGCTTCATCCAATTTCCCTTTACCTCTGTCTACAGTCCTTTGATATTTTCCCCTTCCAGCAGTTGGTGGCCTTGGAACAAACTTGTTTTTTGAAGCTGCCCCCTCCAAGTCCCTAGTCTTCCAAATAGCATCCTGAAGGGTAGTAGGCTTGAAAGCCTTGACCCATCCATGCAATGGTTTTGTCGGCCCCTCAAAAAAGGGCATCATCAACCTGGATTCTGACACATCTAGAACCATGATTGCTAGCCTCTAAAATTCTTCAATGAATGCCTCAGTTGATCTTGTCTGCCTAAGTTGTGTGAGCTCACGAAAATGAAGCTCTGGATCTCCCTGATCAAACCTGTCTATGAGCCTCTGTGTGAAATCTGCATATGAAGTAATGTGTGCATGTCCCAAAGTAGTCATCCCATGGTACCACAACTCATGGGCCTTGCCCTCCAAGTATAAGGTGGCAAATTTGATGGCATCCATCTCCATCATGGGATTTACCTACAAATAAGCATCCAATTTCTGCACCCATGCCTTTGCATAAGATTTGGTTGCTCCATCAAAGGGGGGAATCTCCATCTTTCCTTCTTTGCGCCCCAGATCATGATTACCCCTATGAAAGTCTCTAGGCCTGACTCTATTTGATTCCGCAATATTCTCCCAATGAAACCTGTCTCCTGAACCCTGCACTCAAGGCTACATACTCCCTCTCATATTCTTCAAAGTTGTCCTCTATATCCATTTGCCCTGGGACATTGCCATTATGTTGTTGTGTGTCTAGGAAACATGGCATGTAAGGCTTGGGCGTGACTCTGCTACTAACCGGTACCCTGTTGTTTGCGCCCCCAAAAAGGCTTTGCCCCTCATTGTGGACCCTGTGACTAGTCTTTGTGTGATACCTCTCTCCTCCTTAAGATCCACTAGCCCCATTATTCCCTTCATTATGTTGTGGTTCCCTGCTATGTACCATTTGCATGAGAAGATGGGCAATCCTATCCTGCCCGGCCTCCAATGTGGTAACCAAGCGCTCATGTCCCTGTTCTATAGCTGTCAAGGCTAATTTAAGCTCATCTTGTCCTCTGGATAAGCGCTCATGTGTCTCATCCAAATGGTGTTGCATGATAAACTGTGTCTTGTCAATGGAACGTTGCAGGGCATGTGTTATCCTAGCCAATTCAATTGGCACCTCCTTTTCATTACCATCTCCTACTTCCTGTCTTTTCCCCATCTCTGTTTTTGGATCCTCAGTACCCTTATCCTTCTTCTTCCTATTGTATCCTCTCATCAGCAAATCCCCACAGGCTGGGAGGATTCAAAATTCTAGTACCATTGTAAGATCCCCCAGTGGACCTATGTGGAATTTTTCAGTTTTTAATGTTTTTAGGTTGAAGGGTTTTGCTAAACAATTCACACCTGTAGCTTGTTGAGCTTCTATTTAGGGGTTTATTGTTAAGTTTGGTTGCACAAATGGTTTGCAATGATACTGAGCTTTAAACAACAAAGAAATACATAGAAACAACAACAAGAATAGCCACAAACTCAAATCGGTACTTTATTTACTATATAAGTTGACCTCAGTACAAGAGAAGAGTAGATCTGGAAATAGATATAGAGAAATGGAAGATGTGGTTGTTGGCACCTCCAAGATACAATAGAAGAGAGAGATATGGGCTTTCCTGGGCCTCCAATAGTTGCATGCAAAGATTTACAAGATCAATCTCTTTCCCTTCTGCTAACTGCTAAGTCTTCTGGTTGAGTTGCGCCCTTCTCTGGCTGGAACTTCCCTTGGAAATTTGGCTTCACTAGATCTGGCCTCCAAACCCCAAAATAATGATGATCTCCTGAAGAACAAAGCAGCCACATATGATGACTTTCCTTGGTTGTAGTTGCAGATCTAACCTCCAAAGCAGTAGATCTCTATGGCCAAGTGCGCCCCATCTTCCGTAAACACGCCCAGATCTGACAATAAATAGATATGGAGGGAGAAACTCCCAAAGAATGTCAAGGAAGGTCACTCCAGAGATGGCCAATGCCTCCAACTCTTGATCTCCTCAAGATTCCACTCCCAAAAGCCAAATCGAACTCCTTCCTATTGGACAGTGCGCCCCTCTCTACAGAAACCCCTAAATGGTGCTCCCTTCTTCACAACTGATAGTTGAAATGATTCTAAACTGGATAGAATGGTGAGGGTGGAATCTTTCACCACCTTGGCCAATCTTGGACCAAGAAAAGAGGGATCTTTCACCTCTGTGCTGATCTCTAGGGTTTGTCTAGTCAAAACCCTCAAAACACTCAAGCTGTCATAGCTCAATTTGCAAATAGAGAAATGATCAAGAATAAGGAGTGAGGCGCCCTCATCTTCTTTTTATACTCCAGCATTCTAATTCTCACTTAAATTATCAATTGGCTTTCTAAAGTCTATTTCTTTACTTATCTCATAATAGCCAATTAGTTTTATTTCCTTATTAGCCAATGTCACTTTAATAATTTGACTTTAGCACCTTAATGACGTAATTTGGCCACCTTAGTCCCCTTTTTAGTGAGACTATAGCCTAGGGGGAACAACTAAGCTACTAAGTCCTCTAGATCTTTGGTCATATGGAAGGGGATCTTACACTTTGGTTATCAGCATGCATGACAGAAAATCAAAATAGAGAGACTTAATTTTTTTGGAAACAGCACAATCAAGCAGCACCTGGCAATATTTATGTACATAAATCATTAGTATACCAGATGTGTCTCCATAATTTCGAACTGTGCTTTGCAAAGATTCAAAATCATGCAGAAAAAGATGGCTATGAACCTCAAACATTTTCGAAGCTTGATTGGCCAATATGGCAATCAACCATGTACAACCACATGATAATTGCACCATAAACAATCAGTTGGATCCCATGCATTGAAGAGACCTCTGAGAGGAGGCATCACAACAGAAGCTAATCAGGACAAATTTGTGTGGTAGGAGCAATAGAAAGGCTCATTCTGCAGCCCTCACATTCTCCAGGGACAAAGGTAAATGAGTTTAAGCATGGCACCAACCACCACTGCGATCGGATAAATATTCTACATTGAATCTTGCCATCTTGGAGATTGGAAAACAGAATGAGAAGAATAAAAGCAATATTTTAAATGTTTCATCTACCAAGAAAAGATGATGGAACACTAATGACGGACACGATCAGTATAGACCTAGCAAATGATTGATCTATTCACCTTACTCATTGATCATAGTACCATACTCATTTATAATAGTACCATACCATGCTTCCTTTGTCATTACTACTCTACTCTCTTTTGATGGAGCATTTATCCTAGACTGTATCCATGTATCCATATTAGTATGCATGTATCCATATGCACACAAACATCCACCAAATCTATCACATGTACATGTATCAGAGCCTTCAGATAAGACATAAAATATCGGACTCAAGAATGACTAACACCATTATAAACTAAGGTAATGGATGTAGCATATACTACTTACTCTTTGACCGCTCTACAAGTAGATCATTTTGGCACACAGCATTTTTGTGCTCTAGTTGTCTTACCCTGAGAAACCAATAACATGATAAATATGTTATCGTAATCAGTAAAAAGAATTAAAAATAAATTTTGGTCTAAAATATATATAGTAGCAAAAATTCACCTAATAAACTATCAAATAGCCAATCAAACAAAGCAAAAAACATACCTATTTAAAGCCAACATACTATTAACCTCATTAACCTCTGACCGTAAATGATTGTTCTCATTTCTAAGGTGCTCCAACAATTCCTCGGCAGCTACAAAAGCATAAATCAATGTCAGGACTCGGAATACATTTGTATACAATATTGAATATAAGCATCAATATTAACACAAATCAATGTCAGAATACATTTTTATATAGTACAAGAATCGATATTACTCTTTTATTGTAGTATCCTTCAAGAAAGGTAAACCTAGGTCCTAAACTAATCCAGTAATGGGCATTGCACTTGGAGCCAATTTTTAGTGTCTGTGCAATAAAAAAAACAAGCTCTGGGCTCAAGTTCTTAGGACTGCAACACAAAAATCTGTTAGGGTATAGCATTTTCGAAAGGGAGTCATTATCTGGAATAACAAAAAATGAAGAGAGAGCCTAATTCAAAAATTTTGAGCTTCTAAAATATCAAAAACAGGAAACATGCCAATTTGTGAGAGGACTCCTGGAACCAATACCCTTCTGGAAGAAGGAACAGACCTTGAAGGGCTAAAGGAATGGCTTCAAGGAATAGGATGGAAGAAAATGCAGGAGTTTTGGGTTACTAAGGAGATCCACAGCTCTCTAGAGAACTTCAAAGCATGAGAACAGAGAAGTCTAAAAGAATGGCCAGTAACATAAAGGACTAAAAAAGCATCCTGAGAATAATTCTAACAGTAATAATGATTTTTACAATACAAAGAGCGGGTTAAAATTGGGAGTATCATGAAAAGGGAATTGCATAGTAGAGACAAGATATAGTTTGTTGCTAAGAGAGCATGGAAGCTTGAAGAAGGTTAGAAATGTGAAAGAGACATGTCTAAGAGAAAGCCGCTTCTGAGAGAAAGATGATCATGATACAATGCCTTCAAGAAAGGATGGAAAAATAAAATTTGGGATGTGACATGGGAAAGAAGGATATGGCCTGAGATCTTCACATCAATGTGGATAATGATACAAGGCCAAATAATAACACGAAAGGCTTTTAGAAAAAGGGGATTTAAAGGGCTGTGTAGATGTGCCAAATATCAAAAGGAGAGCAAAGATCATCATCACCTATTCACAACCTCCAACCTGATGCAAAGGATATGGACTAGCAATTTTAAAACAATGAATCGCGTGGCAAAATTATCAACCCCAAAAAACTCGTTAATAAGAAAATAGCCTTATGCCACTTTTGAGTCAAAGACCTTCGTAATACAGGAAATCAATCCAACCTTTATTTGCTGGAACATCTAGTTACTAAGAAACAAAAGGTTCTATAAAAATGACACTAGATAAACAACCAAACAATAGCTTAGAATAAAGGAAACAACAAAAGGAATTAGTTATTTCAAAAGAAACGGAGGATATGCAAACCCTAAGGCAGCAAAATGACCTTGTTAAAATCTAGCTTCTAGAAGCTAACAGCAATGGAAATCACCCTTATATGAATCAAACTACACGGACAACTAAGGGACTCAAAGAAATATGGTCTCCTAGAAAAGATGGCTTTTAAAACTTCAATTTCAATAGAGCATCAAATGATAACAACAGGAAACCAGGGTACATCGGTGTGTACAACAGCCCAAGAGGAGAAAGAATCTATTTTTCTTCCATCAACTTGGAAGAATGCGCGGACAACATTGTGGAGAATGAAGGTTTGGATTCCAGTATGAAAGCAACCATTAAGATGTAAATATAAAGGGTGATTGTTGAAAAGCACTCTAAAACCTCAATAGACTAGTTCACCTCCAAAAATCCCAATCTGAAAGTTCATTGGGCACTGCAAATTGGGACTAAAGAGGTGAGGCAACTAATAAAGTTATTCAAGAAAATTAGCATAAGTTCATGTAAGGGGTCGCGTAATAAAGTTTCAAACAAGCTAGCAAATAGGGCAATTGAGATGCCCTAAGTTATAGGATGACATGGTCAAATGGAAGGACTCTTCAATACAGTAGAGTGGGAAGAGTAACAAACATTGCTCAAAGAAGATAAGGTAGAAAGGAATTCCTTTAGGAAGATAAAATTGCTAAAGGAAAAACTCAATGGAGAAGCAAGGCATGCAAAGAAATGCCAATGGGAAGAGGATAAATACTCGAAAAGTTCTTTGTGGAGAATTGTAAGGGAATATGGAGGGCTAGCTAAACTACAAAAGGAGCAAGAGCATTAGAGAGATGGTGAATTTCGTGAATAATCTCGATAGAACAATCCAATAAATAAATCAAGCAAAGTGAAATACCTAAGTTATAAGATGACATGGTCAAATGGAAGAAGCAAGGTAGGCAAAGAAATGCCAATGGGAAGAGGATAAATACTCGAAAAGTTCTTTGTGGGGAATTGTAGGGCGATATACAGAGCTAGAGAAAATGCAAAAGGAGCAAGAGCATTAGAGAGATGGTGAATTTCATAAGTAATAGCTACAGGAACAATCCAATAAATAAATCAAGTAAAGTGAACGCCAATAAAAATTAGCCTCGAGGATTAGCTCAAGTGGTCTTGAGCCAGATGTAAGATCTCTCCCCCAGTGAATTGGGGAGGTCACAGGTTCAACTCTCTTATCCCCTCGGGGTTAGGCTCTGCTAACAGGGCCAATGGTTTACCCCATTTACCATCCATGGATCATGGGGAAGTAATCGGAGGGTTTTCTGCGAGGATTTCCTTGGAAAAAAAAAGTGAACGCCAATAAAGATGCATTGAGGCAAAAGTGGTGACAAGATCTTCGCAATTTATGGATGGTTAAGCTATAATGCACATTAGGAAAATGAAAGATGGGTTGAGGGAAACCACAAAAAGGAAAATAGCTAGGGCTATGTGTCTATGAAAGACTTTTTATTAATGGAGGAATGCGATGGGTACCAATTATAGGCCATCACATTTAAATGCTCTGATTGTCGAAGGATTGCAAGGTTCACAATAGAAGCAATACAAGTACAAGAAAAGAACAAACTTGAATGTGGGTTGGTCGAAAAGTCTTGGTTGCAAATAGGCAAAGGTTGCAAAGGAACAAATGTCAATAGAGACGGAGGTCCCAATGATGCTAAAGAGGCCATAGACATTGCACCAATATATCCATACTTTGCATGCTAATCAAAAGCTAAAGTTTAGGAAAATGCAAAAAATGGAGACGAGTCGGATGGAGAGAGTCGGAAGCAAAGCGGCTAGGGCCTAAACCCTAGCCGCCCCCGGCCTGGTTTTGTTTGTAGGGACGCGACTCACTGCAGCAGCGGAGGATTACAGGTCCAAGGTCGGCGTAGCAGTGCGACCCTCGCCTTGCACGCGTTCTGGATTTGTTTGCAGGGGCGCATCTTCGTGTGGAGCAGCGACCAGGGGAATACAGGGCCGCGGATCCCTCTTGCTTGCGGGTCTGGCATGCGTTTTGCTTCTGCGCTGGAGGTCGCCGCCTACTCCTATGGCCCCAGTCCCGTCCGCCGAGATGGAAAAAGACTCTTTGGAAGCTTTCAAATCGTTAGTCCGCTCAGCAGGACCTAAATCCAAGCCTTCTCTCTCG
>SNQJ01S0022587.1:43507-67082 GCA_010110895.2 Picea sitchensis
TGAGTGAGGGTTTGGGTGTTTGAAACTTCTGTTGAGGGTTTGATTTTTAATTTTGTATCCTTGTGGCTCTATCTTCTTGGTGGCAAGAAAGTTCCTTCGTCTCTTGGTCAAAGATCCAACCTATATGGTTGATATATGAGCTGGACTTTGTCTGAGCATAATTACAAATGGTTTGCATCTCTGTGTGTGACTGTGACCTCTTCAGAGGTAAGTCTTAAGGGCAAGGTAAGTTATCTACTTAGTTTATCAGATCTGAACTTTGCTTTGAGTTTTTGTTTTGATCTATCTAGATTGATGTATCAGCATCGAATGTTATCGGATCTGGACTGTATGTTGAGTTTTGGTTCTTATTTCTGAAGTTTGGTTTGTTGTTCATGATCAGACTGTGTTTTATTTTGAGTTTTAGATCTGTAGATCTGTATAAGTTTTATTCCAGCATTGTAGATCAGAATTTGATGATTATTCTAGATCTACCTATTAACTATATCCAATCTGTTTAGATCTGCTTGTTTTCCCTGTTCAAGTAGTGAAGATTTGTTTTCTAGATATGAGATCTAGTTGTTATTCTCATTATATTTAAAAGACACTCTTGTTCTGCTTTACTACCCTAATTCTAACACAACAAATACTTAAGGTGGATTGTGTCAAACCTAGGACTTTTACCTTAAGTACACACCTAAATGATGAATGTATCCACTAGTCCTTTCATCCATTAAATGGTTGAATGTGGCAAACTGTCATTTTCTACCATATAGCCAACCTCAAAGTAGGTGATTATGACAAGCTAGTTCTTTTATTCATGCTATATTTCATGACTCCATTAGCCCATAGATTGATAGGCACTGGTCACATCATCCCATTTCCTTGTTCCCCTCTTCTTCCTTTCCTTTCTTTCCCATATCCCTTTCCCCATTTCCATTTCCTCTCAAATACTACAACTTTGGTTTTGTTACGATTGAGCTACCTTAAGGAAGGCCCCCTTGTGTTGGAAAAAAGCCAACCTAAAGTGTGGGGAAAAGCTGTTGAGGCTGGGGTGACTGTGGGCAACTTTTTTGAGTTACACAAAGATATCACCTTGGTGCTTGGGACTTTACACTTTGCGGGTGCTAGATTTTGTTGTAATGGACAACAATGGTACACCATACTACAACATAAATGAAGACAAAGTACAATACCTAAACACATCCCACGCTGGTACAACAAGTCCTTTCAACTCATCTCAGGATGGTACAACAAGTCCTTTCAAGTCATCCTAAGATGGAGCTTGGTACAACAATTCTTTTCAACTCATCCCAAGCAAGAAACCCTAGCTAGGGCATCCACCATCAACAACAAATCCTAATCAACAATAGTATGGCCTAGCAAGGCATCTCACCAAGCTAAGCTAGCCACACCAAGAGCTCCACAACTACTTAGCATTACACCAACAAGTCCACCCTTAGATCTTCTAGTTGCATCTCAAAAGCTTCTCAAGGAGATTCACAAGCTTGCATCACACAAGCTCCACTTGCATCCAAGCGCCACAAATCTTTCTCTAGGGTTTCATCCCACAAACCCTAGATCTTGCTCACACCAAGATTTCTGTACAAATTAATGCTGCAACTCTTCTCTAAGGTTTACTTCACACAAACCCTAAGTCTTCTAGCTCTTGTATCACACAAGCACAAAAACACCAAGACAAGTACATACTTGAATAGTAAGTAATGACAAAGGCTCTCTCCTCTCTTCAATAGAAGTAGGTGAAGTAGGAGGGAGCCTTTCTCAAAGGCTCTCTCCTCCCTTTATAAGTAATGACAAAGGTTTACTTTTCACTCAAACACTAAGTCTTCCATCTCTTGTATCACACAAGCACAAAGACTCCAAGACAAGTACATACTTGATTAGTAAGCAATGGCAAAGGCTCTCTCCACTTGGGAGTTCAACAATAGGAAACAGATTATGTCCACAAGCAACCTAATCTATGTCACTAGATTAGGTCCATAAGTGGAGCACTCCTCTACCAAGAGAGTACACATGTCATTATGTGGTTGGGCATCACCTCCCAGGTGGAGTGCTTTGCAACTCAAGCCTCCACATGTCAAGCACTCCTCATCACAAGGTTGTATGCTTTCCAAGACAGGGTCCCTAGCTTAATGCTCCTTCTCCACGTGTATAATTAGTTCCACACACAACCTCTAGTGGAGTGCCCTCCAAGCAAGACTCCCTCAAGCCAAGTGATGTACTTCCACTTGTGTGCCACGTGGGCTCTTTGCTCCTAGGGCCAAGTGCCCTTCCTCATGCCTAGCACTCCACAAGATAGCTCAACCTTTTGTGCAAAGCACCCATCCTCCTCAACGTGCGTCCATGTAGAAGATGTCAACTGCCACATAAGCTAACTAGCTCCACAAGAAGTGTGCCTCCTCTAGCACATATCCCGAGGAAAAACATCCACCTATAGTAAGCTCTCCAAATGTCAATCAACCAAAACAGTGTAAGATACAACAAGGGGCTAAGGTTTCACCATGCACCCCGCATCACATGGAGTGCACCCCTAGCATGGTGTAAACACTTTTAGAGCAACCTAAAAGCTAACAATTTAGTTAGTAGCAAGTAGTTTACACTCAATTATAATGGTTTTTGGTTTGGAGTATCTTCTCTCGTATTATTTTGTAGTATCATAACTAGATTATTAATCTCTTTTTTCCACCCTATATGTGAAAGTTGAAATTTATTTCCACATTTCTTCTTACAAACCAGCCTCTGATGTTTCTTGAAATTTGTGCAATGCTGTGGGCTTTGTATTTTTATTACTTTGGTCTTGTGATCTCACTGAGTTCTTTAATATTGTGTTTTCCAGTAAAATGGTGAAGATTCGCATGACTCATTGAAGAAATAGGATACATCCATGAATTCAAGACTCAAGTTCATTTTCAGTTCCTTTTATAGTTCCTTGCTTTTCATTGTTAGATATATACTGTTTTCCTGGAGGCTTTTAATGTGTACTAGCTAATCTCTTGGTTTGAAGGCAGTCGATAAGAGATTGTCCTATTAATTGATGAGATTGCTTCTGTTGTGTTTTCTTTTTTGTCCCCTTTATGTCCACTATATATCCTATGTTCTTCCATTCAATGAAGTTATGAATGACCTTAAGCTCTTTATTATGTATTTTTTGAGGTATTGTGTCAATGTGTTTGGTTTCCTGTCTCGTTAGTGATGAATGTCTGTGTTCTCTAAGAAGCGGCTAGTCAGATAACTTTAATTCTTTTTCAATTGTAAATGACCTATATATTTTGGTTAAAGAAGTCAGAAAGGTTTCTTATCAATGTTATCATGAATATCACTTGCTTGCTTTCAGGTGCTGCAGAGAGGCATGTACAGAATGCACTTGAAGGACTAACTGGACAGTCGACAGTACCTAATGTTTTCATTGGTAAGAAGAACCTTCTATAAATTGCAATTATAGAGGCAGAATAAGTTCATAAAACTTCGTATCAATGCTTTTCAAAGGTATCATTTTTTGATCTGTTTGAGCATTGGATTGTGGTAGAAACATAGGAATATGTGATTTTTTTCTTAAACAAAAATCATGCTTGTGAGTGAAAGTAAACGGAGTCGCCAGACAAAGGTGAAAAGGATGGCCATAAATTCAATGGAAAGCATGCCTYTCCCAAAATCCCTCACATAAACAGAGAGCACAAAAGAWTGTTTATTGTAGCACAATTCCTATGAAAGTGTGGGATGGTTTAAAGATGGTCAGGATGGCTCCTTTCTTGCTGCTTTCCAATGGGTGGGTGCATTGAAAGATTTTTCCCCTTGAATTCCATCCGTCAATTAGAAAGAAACATCCTATAATTGTGGATCTGAGCACTATAACATCCTATAATCCCTTTTTCCTCTGTTGTAAATGATAAAATGAAATTATAATATGAAGTAACGACATTAAGATGCAAGGTAAATAATTGTGGATCTAAGCACTATAATAGTATAACCAACTGGTGTCTCTATCATGCTCAAGGCAAACATTACAACATCATTATAGTAAATGACAGTCACGGGCTTTGGAAAGTTCAGAATGTCTCAGGATCTTAGTCTGTAGGTTTGTTAATCCAAGATCCGTGGAATTCATTTGGTCAAACCTTATATTGCTGGCTATAGTAACATCCCATGGTTTGGCATATATGCTTGGTCACATAAATATAGAATCCACTAGCCACATTTGGACCAATAATTATGGATGTGGGCACTATATAGTATAACAAACTGGTGTCTCTATCATGCTCAAGGCAAACATTTTTACAAGCAAACATTACAATATCATTACGTAAGTCACAGTCATGGGTTTTGGAAAGTTCAGGATGTCTCAGTATCTTAGTCTGTACTATGTAGGCTTGTTAATCCAAGATCTGTGGAATCAATTTGGTTCAAACCTTATAATTCTGGCTATAGTAACATCCCATGGTTTTGCATATATACTTGGTCGCAAAAATATAGAGTCCACTAGCCACATTTAGACTAATATCTTACTATTGCTGCATCAACTGCTTTTTGAGTGGCAAGAAGCAAGTATAATTTGATTTTCTCTTCAAACATAAGGATATTAATTGACGTGCATGCATTGTTACAAAACTCGGCTGAGTTGCTGAGTACCCACGAGCCAAATTTGGCTTGGAATAGAAAATGAGCCGAACTGATTCTCTGGTGAGACACACCTGCTGCCAGCGAGTCTGACTTGCGAGTAATTGGAGGTCAAATTCTGACCTGTGAGTGGTTGCCAAGATTTTTCACATGTCTGTGAGTTGGACTCATGAGCCCGATGAGAAATTCAGTGAGACCCTTTATAAGTTTAGATAACCCAAACATGAAAAAAATGCCATTCTACAGAAAATTAGCTGAGTTTTGCCAAGTTCGAGTTTTTGATGTTTCTTTTTTTCTTAATTATCTCACACATTTAGTATTTTGGGGGATAGACCATGCGGATCCATCCTGGATGTATCTGAAATGGATCCTGTTACCGCTCAAACTCTACCCCAGGAGGAAAAGTACTAACCTCGGCGGGAGAGTCTAGAGGCACTACGGGCAAGCTACCCACTGTCACCTCGGTAGCCTTGCCTCACACTTCAGAGTTCAGACTAAGGAACCAAATGAATTCCACAGATCTTATATTAACCATGTGAGAGATGCATGCCACAAATTATGTGATACTTGAGCTGATTTTAGAAAATGAATGCTGGTGCTAAGGATTATGTATTGCAATGGTCAAAATGTGGAATATGGCTATTGTGAAGTTGACTGTTAACCATTCACCATGTAATTCAAATCATAGCACCAGTAGATAGATTCAGAAACTATATTATGTTTATGAACAAATGTTCAAAGTCTGAAATTGCTAGCACTCCATAAAGTCCACAACCATGAATAAATGCTCTGAAATGTGTGAAGATATTTAGGCTTTTTAAACTATCAAGGTACAAATCCAACACATGAATTAGCTATGCTGTAAACAAAATGTTGTTTGTTTCAGATCACAAAATGATTGAACAGTGAACAATCTTTGCATCAAATGTTATGATATCAAACAGTGTTGAAAAATTTGTTAAAGTGCCAGCAGTCCATGAGCAATATAACACCAGCAAATACTGAATTACAAGGAGCCAAATTTCAACAATTATTCCAGCGTTTAGGGTTAAAATTATGACTGTCTGAAGTAAATGTGCTAGCTGTTGTATTAGTGGTTTACTGTTGCTATCATTAATGACCATTAGGGCAGTGAAAATCACTTACTTGTAGCACTCAGAAACCATTAAATGATCACAAATTTTAAGAGCACATTCACCACTATATTTCAGAGTTATGAAATGAACAGTCCCAGCAATTACCCAAGATGTTTAGTACTGAAAAATGCACCAGCAGAATTAATAAGCGTTTAAACCAGTGTGAATCACTTTCAGATTTACAGGTTAGAATTTGAGTGAAAAGCCACTAAATGCATGAGATAACTGTCCATACATAGAGTTATACTTACAGGAAATAAACCACCAGGATCCAAGTATCCCAACGTTTTAGTGAACTGTTTAAAATATGAATAGATACTGAAGCTAAGTGCCAAAAATTGTGTACAGCAACAGTGTAAAGAAATCAAGATATCCAATATTTATGTGAAGGTTGATTTGTAGTTTATTTCAAGCACATGTTTATCCAAGGATTAGATTTTTCATCAAAGGAAACTCGCTATAAGAACCCTCAACCATACATCTCGGATCATGAAAAGAAGCTAAAAAAATCATCCAAATCGTTATGCTTAGGAATGAAATCGTTTTCTCCTTTTAGGTAAGTGCTTAATTAGATCTATCATTAATTGTGCATATATTCTGATTAAAAGATAAACATCAAGAGCTGTCAGTCCATAAAATATCAATTGGTTTCCTTTATCATTCAGTGTTAGATCCGTGCAAGATATTAAGCCAGAATATAACTCTTAGATCCAACCCTTAGATGCAAATCGATTTAGACAGAACTATAAAGGAATGCGGCCTGCATCAGATTCTGGCATATAAACTTTGAACCTGCGAGTCATTTAGTTTCTCAGGAGAAGTATGGGTGGTAAATCTATTCATGAATGAAACATGAAATATTAAATTTCACCCATAACATAGCAGATAGAGTTAGATAGAGGCACTTATTGAGGTCGACCTGCAGAAATTCCAAGCCTACTGCAAAAGATGGAGGAAGTTAGCTCAAGAAAACTTGGAATAAGCAGCCCAGATTTGAATGAGGATCTACAAAACCCTAGGCTGCAAGCAAGCAAAAATTGAGGGGGAAAATTTAATTTGAGATGGAGGGAAAGAAACATGAAATTGATTGCTACCATTGGGCATAGAGTCTTATCCATCCTTTGAGTAATGCCCTATTCTCCTCTGATGTTGAAGTCCACAGACATCTCCTAGAGAATGCTTGGTGAGCATCAAGCTGGGTACCTAGGTCCTAGACTACAAAAGATTCACAGGGAAGCTAAACTAATTCTAGATTTAGCCTAAGTACTGCAAACTCGAAAAAATTCAAACATAAATCTGAAGTAAGAAGTCAAAATCCTAAGATATTCCACCCCAATACTAAAGATCTAGCTAAAAATATCACAAAGAAGTAAAATAGACATAAGCCATACCTTACTTGCATTGATTATGTTGCAATGATCCTTTCCTCAATGTCATTTGCATGCCAAAAACTCTCTATTTTAAACCTCGAACAATATACTCAAAGAAATAGAGAAGAAACTGTTAAATTTCCTAGAACCTAGCACACGATTGTTAATTCTGAGCAAAACTAATTTACTGAATCACAATACAATCAGGTTCTTAACAAACATCAATGAAAACATGAACAATAAAAACCATTAAACATTTGCACACGAGATTCGGGTACAACCCCTGGAAAAATCCTTGTGGGAAAACCAGTTCTGAGTTTGATTTTATTAGATAAAATCCCGGGCTCCCATCCTGGGATAATGGCCATCAGAGGATTACAATGCTGCAACTGATAGCCTAGCTCACCTGGCTGCTATCTCCCTCGCTGCCCCTTTGCATACTTCCTCAACCCTGCCCACGCAGACACAAGTACATGAGAAAGACTCCCTCTTGCTCCTATGCACTCATTGTGTGCCTCTCACTCTCCTTAGATCTGCTTTTATAATTTCCTAATGACTAAAACCCTAACCCTAGATCTCCAATGGTCAAGATTAGATCTTGCCCCCATGAGATCAACGACCATGACTTAATTTCTCATTGAGATGACTTAAGTCACTCAACTTCATACAAAGCCACTTTAAGTCATTACATAAAAGCCACTTTTTAACAATCTAGAGTGTCGCTTGGACACCTCATGCTAGGCACCGCCAATGCAGAAGTACCTATCCGAGCTACCCCAAAAGCTAACACTCCCTCTTAACAAGGAAGGTACTTCTGGAAGAACCTCCTCCTGGATCAATCTCCGATCCCATCAAATCTGCTACTGCTGTAGTTGCTCCCTTTGAATTGGAAGATCCTCCTGCTACCTCCTCTGCACTCTGATTTGATCTGTGATCCAAGATTCCCTTGGACCCCACTACAGGTTGTCCCAACACCCTGTACATCATACCTTCCATGATGCTAAGCCTCACTGTTGCATTCTGGGTATCTGCTCCCTCTGAATGTATGAGTACTTGTCCATTCTCGAACATAACTGCATACCCCATATCCTCCAGAGCTAACACAGAGAGCAAATTGATCTGTAGCTCTGGAACAAACATCACCTCATCCACCTCTAGAGAACCACTTGACCCTCGCTGGAATCTGACACATCCAACCCCCTTCACTGCATGCATGGTGCTAGCCCCACTACCCACATGCAAGTTTGAGCCCATCTCTGAAACACTAAGAAACATCGACTTCATTCCCATTATATGGCGAGATGAGCCACTATCCAAACCTCAATCCTAACGATGCCATCTTGACAACCAGTCGAAAAAACTGAAGGTTTTGTCCTGCTTGGACCTGCTACCTGGGTCTGCTGCTTGAAAAATTCTGGGCAGTCTAACAGTTGCCCGATCCCTGCAAGGTGATTCTATGGCCTTGTCTGCTGGTTTTCCACCTCAACTGGCTGCAAACCCATACACCCTGCTCTTTCGTGCAACTCTCTCACACTCGACCGACCTCCACTACATGGTTCAACCCTCAATTTCCCTGCTGCAGGCAATCTGTCGGCTGCTACAGAAACACCTGCCCGTATGTCTCGACCCTCTAACAACCTCGCTGGCGGCAGCTTGTCTTCTGGTGGCCAGCTTCACGTCTAGCCGACGACTTGCCTTTTGCTTTGGCGACTCCTCTGCCGCTGCCAAATCTCCACGGCCTGCGCTGTTTCCCTGCGTGCAGCCACTAAACACTAGTCGACCGCTCTCCATGGTGGATCCCAACCACCGTCTCTGTAGGCCTTTGCCATTAGCCCAACCCTCGTATGTACTTTCTTTCGGTGGCTACACATATTTCTGTCATTCGAGCCTGTTCTGCGACCTGATCTCCACATACACTTGTCCTTCCTCCAACTGCCGGTTGCACCGTCGGTCTTCCTTTAGCCGACGACTCCTACCAGCCGTCACCTCATGCTGCTTCCTCTACTCAGCCCGACGACTGTTCTAGTAGCCACCTCCACCCGTCGTCTTTTCACTTGCCGCTCAGATTTTAGTAGCCAACGACTTCATTTCCTTTAGCCATCGCTCGTTCTTGTTGGCGGATCCCACGACCCGTTCCTCTACCGCGGTTTCACGCACTCAGTCCCACAACCATGCACACGCAGACCTCTGTCGATTAACTTCAACAGTTGCCTGTGCCGACTCTCCTCGTCACGGGCATGCCTCGACTGGCCTCTCCGTGGCGGCTCGATCTAATCTTGGTGGCTACCTTCAATTGGTGGCGGTTGGATCCATGGCCAAGCCTTCACGCGGCAGCTCAGCCCCAAGATCTTCTTGTTGTGTCTGCTGCTCAATTACTTAGCTCGCAGCCTTCTCCACTTGCACGCCCAGGCCACACTCATAGCCCGCGACCTGTCTTGGCGACTGTTCCTCAGTCCACAGCTCATGATTCACAACTGGCGACTGATCTCAGCAGCAACACGATCCTTCTACTGGTTCTTCCTCTTCTAGCCCACACATTGGCTACTAGCCTCCTTCGTCCGAGCTCTCAACCATGATCCACCAACCAATCGATCCACTTGGACCTGCAGGTGTACGACCGTACGTACGGCCTGTACAATCACTTTTTTTTTTGTTTCCTTACCTCGCAGCTAAGTTTTCTTAATTTTTTTTTCCCGCAGACATGTTTCTTGTTGCCACAAAATCTTGATCTTAGTGCAATCTGGCTTTCTTTAGAGTCTCGACTTTGATACCATGTTAAATTTCCTAGAACCTAGCACATGATTTTTAATTCCGAGCAAAACTAATTTTCTGAATCACAATACAACTAGATTTTTAACAAACATTAGCGGAAGCATTAACAACATAAACCATAAAACATTTGCACACGAGATTCGAGTAAAACCCCTGGAAAAACCCTTGTGAGAAAACCGCCTCTAAGTTTGATTTTATTAGATAAAATCCTGGGCTCCCATCCTACGATAATGTCCCATCAGAGGATTACAATGCTGCAGCTGATAGCCTAGCCCACCTAGCTGTTATCTCCCTCTCTTCCCCTTTGCACACTTCCTCAACCCTGTCCACTCAGACACAAGTACATGAGTAAGACTCCCTCTTGTTCTTATGTACTCATTGTGTGCCTCTCACTCTCCTTAGATCTACTTTTATAATCTCCTAATGACTAAAACTCTAACCTTAGATCTCCAACAGTCAAGATTAGATCTTGCCCCTATCTCCCTCACTGCTCCTTTGCACACTTCCTCAACCCTGCCTACTCAGACACAAGTACATGAGCAAGACTCCCTCTCGCTCTTATGCACTCATTGTGTGCCTCTCAGTCTCCTTAGATTTGCTTTTATAATCTCCTAATGACTAAAACTCTAACCTTATATCTCCAAAGGTCAAGATTAGATCTTGCCCCTATGATATCAACAACCGTGACTTAATCTCTCGTTGAGATGACTTAAATCACTTAAGTCGCTCAACTTCATACAAAGTCACTTTAAGTCATTACATAAAAGCCACTTTAACAATCTAGAGAGTGTCGCTTGAACACCTCCGCATGCTAGGCACCACCAATGCAGAGGTACCTATCCAAGCTACCCCAAAAGCTAACAGAAAAAACACCAATATTGAACAAATGAGTCATTTTATTCACTTTCCAACCATGCCAAATGAGAGTGATGCACTCCTTAAATAGGTGAGGAGCCTCTCAATACCATACAATGAAAACCATGATCTAGGATGAAACCATGTACTCATACCATGTGCTAGAATAAAATCATAATCCAATACCATATCTTGAGTGAAAACCACGTGAGAAAACCACTAGAAGTTACAACAAACTCCTAAAAGATTGGGTGCCCTCCACAAAGTGAGCAAAACTCCAACTAATTCCACATGTATGGTCCATGGAGGAGAGAGAACAAGTGCACCCTCCCTTTAATTGAGCTAACAACCTTCTAGAAACGTGTGACGTCAAAGAGGGGTCAAAAACATGAGCACCCCACTAACTAACTCCATAAACCATGCGACAACCCTTAACACATGTGAGAATAGGTCAAGATGAAGTGTGCCCCTTCTAGAAGCTTCTAGAGGCCACATGTGTGAGTGAGGAGAGAGAAAATGCACCCTTCTAGAAGGATTTTCTCACGTGCCAAGTAATACATATCTATGTGGCTCATACAATGCTCCATATGCTGACAAGTGTACAAATTGCTGATGTGGAGACCTCAGTGATGATGTGGCATCCTAGTCATCATCCACTGTGTTGTCACAAATCCAATGCAGGGAGATGGATCGTAAGAAAAATGACACAGAGCCCAATGTAGGTAGATATGGAAAAATATAGGTACACGGATCCCATTGTAGTTACATGGATCTCGAGGCAATGAAACAGATCTTGAGGCATAGTGCACTGATTCCAATGTGGGGCACCCACCTATAATGATGCATCAAGCTTCAAAACAAGTCATTAGTTGACAAACATCAAATAATATCCTCTAACAACAACTTAACATGGGTTGATTTTATAAATTGCCTAAGTTTACCATGGTGGAACAACTTTACCCCTATTACGTGTGTCAATTCGTTAGGAAAAAAGGTATTTCCTAGGTAACTTGGTTAGAGATAGGTCAATTTGATGAATACTTGATGGAAAGGGAAGGGGAACTTTATGTTTCGACCCTCAAAGTCATTTTTGATGATGTTAAGGTCTTTTACTGGTCCAACTAGCCTTTTTGTGTTAGGAATCTTTATTTTTGTACTTGTAAACCTTTTAAGAGGGAGCTTTGTTAAGAGTTACCACCTCGACACCTTTTTATTACCCCTTTTTACATTTCCTTTGTTTTTTCTTTGTCATTGTTTCTTTAGATATGCATTTTTAGCATAGGACCTTTGGGCTGGGCCTTTTTAATGAGGTGGCATAGCTCTAGCTTCATTATTTTTTCATTTTTTAACATTTACGCTCTTCACCTCTAGCCTTTTTGGCTTTATTTGATTTTGGCTTACATTTTTCATCATTCAGACCTTGCTGGATGACATTTGATAAGTCAAACATAAGCAGGGATAGTGTTTTTTTTATGAATGGGATGGTAGTGAAAGAGAATGGATGGAAAGTGTTAGATGTGGTTAGTATATGGATACGCTGTTCAACTAGATTACCAGTAGTACATCTTGACCTAAGTCATGACAACTTTTATCTGAGGACAATTATGTCCCCCCATGGTAAAATGAGACAAAATAATAAAATTATTAACGTTAAGTGTTATAAGATATAACCAACATTTATTACTTTCATGACAAGGTTAGAAACCATCACACCACTTCTAGATAAGAAACCCACAAATGAAATCATAGCACATCAACTGAAAAGATGAAGCATGAAGTACCATTTGTGCAAGCACATATCATCCGAGGTGCAAAGAATAGGAACTGATATACCATGGTAGAGTCATCTGAAAGAACTCATGGATGACGTAGGACTGGAAGAACTGGAAGATCAGGCCTGAACTGGCATATATGAGCAGGAGAGCTCATCCAAGCAGCATCAATGCACCCCTGAGAGGGTGGTCTGGAAGTAGTTTCCCTTGAGGGGGCAACAGATCCCGTGCATATCCCTATCATATCCCTTTATGGATACGGATCTATGAAGGATCCTAGACAGATCTGAGAAGGATCTAAATCTAAAATGTATCCAGGCAGATCCAGATAGTAAGGGGAACGATTCATTAACAGGGGTTTTAAATTTCTTCATCAAAATTTCTTTCCTTGGTAATTTTTTTTGGCAAGTACAGGATTTCGATTAATAATACAAAATAGTTTAAAAACCTCCCCTAAGGGAAGACTGTCTGTAGCCTACAAAGCTGGCTTTTGCAATTTAAGTACATGACCTAGACTGTGGGTCTGTCCATGGATTTTCATGGTATGGAAAAAAAATATACATATTGAAATGGATCTGAATTGGTATCAAATTAAAGCCGATAATATCATGAATTCCAAACATTGAAAAGAAACAGAGATACATAACCTGGCTAACAACATGAACATAGCTGATAGAAACATCAAATTTTCCCCTCAGGGAGGGCCTCCTCAAGCCCAATTGGATTCTTCTCACCTTAAGCATTGATGAAACGTGCCCATTGAGCTGAAGTGAAGAAGAAGTTTTCCTTGAGGTTATTGAGCTCTCTGATAATGTAATTCATCTTCTTTCCCAGCCTCTGGTGGTATTCCCCCAAATTCTCTGAGTCGAGGGCTTTCTTTCCCGGGCTAGCAGCTAGCTGCTATATACTCTTTGTTGTACCAGAATAGCTCCAAAAGGCACCGGGCCTTTGTATCCCTACCCGGGTTTTACCATGGTCCTTCACAAAAGTGCCAGCATATTCCTGGAGATTCTCATCCATCACTGATTCCTTCTTTGCATTGACAATATGCTCCAGGTCCTTCAATTTCTTCAGGGTGTTCTCAGAGTGCCTTTCTTTGAAATAAAATTAGAGAGCTCTCTGCAGAATTTAGCATGGGAAGAGATGTCCAAAGCTAGATTCTTACCTTTTGTTTGTTCTATTCTTTGTTCATCTTATATTTTATTGTTAAATATTGACATTACTGTTCTATCTGAATTTTGCTCATTTATGAGCAAAGATTCTTTGCCTACATTTTTGAAGTGATCATTGTACATACTACAGAGTTTTATGGCAAGTTGGCTTAAATTTAAGTACGTTGCACTTATGCGTTTAAGCATTTTTCTTTTCTCCAGAATATTAACTCTTCTATAAAGTAAGACATGTTTTTGAGATATGCTAGTTCAAGTTGCATTCAAATTCTAATTCTGGATTTCTGGAACAGGTGGAAAACACATTGGTGGTTGCAGTGGTAAGTTCAATTTCCCACTTTTGGATGACAAATCTGTTGGACAGTTCCCTTTGAATGCTGTTTTAAAAGTTCCATGATTATATTTTATCACAATTTTCTGTGTTTCAGTATTAGAGATACTCTAGGATTTTCATCAAGGCTTTTCACCATTTTTTAGTTTCTTCCATGTTCAAGTTTGTCATGCCAAAAAGGAATTTATGGGATGATTGCATTCAAATTCTAATTCTGGATTTCTGGAACAGGTGGAAAACACATTGGTGGTTGCAGTGGTAAGTTCAATTTCCCACTTTTGGATGACAAATCTGTTGGACAGTTCCCTTTGAATGCTGTTTTAAAAGTTCCATGATTATATTTTATCACAATTTTCTGTGTTTCAGTATTAGAGATACTCTAGGATTTTCATCAAGGCTTTTCACCATTTTTTAGTTTCTTCCATGTTCAAGTTTGTCATGCCAAAAAGGAATTTATGGGATGAGTAATTGTTTTTTGGATGTTACACCCTGCATTCAGTTTGATCAGTTTTGTTTTTTGGTGTCTGTGAAATACTATTTAAATCAAGGCTGATATCCTGATTGTGTTGTTGTCTTGGTATTTAGATACAATGGAATTGCACCAAAATGGAGAACTCATTCCATTGCTATCAGCAGCTGGGGTCAAAGTTGAGTAATGCTTGGATAAGATATGAGACTTTGGTTGCACTTTTATATATATATATATATATATATATGAACTTAGGTTGCCCTTTTATAAAGGAAGCTTGACTGATGCAGCTGAGGTAGCTAAAAGTGATTTTAACTGAGTCATATGCATGCTTTCTTTCATTTATTTTACTTATCCAGAAATGCACTTGTTTTCTGATGCTTTTCTATAAATCATGATTCTTGTCATGCATTCTTATGTACTTTTGTCACCACTGAATTACAGAGATTCGAATTATGATTTGAAAGTGCACTGTATACATGATATGTCTTTTGTCACATCTCCCCATATTCTCCGCTGTAAATCGGGACTTTTCTCTGTACTTGTATTCTTCTAAATTCCGTCCACATGCATGATGTTGGATTCATACTCTCTTGAAATACTGGGCAAAGAATGTAATGGGTGTTTCTTGTCAATTAATAATACTATATATACAATGGTTTTAGCACCTGAGATTGGTTTTCAAATGGAAAATGCAACCCTGGAATCTATGATTTGGTCTCGGACATTATCATTTCAAAGTTAATATCCTGGATAATCACTACCCCCTGAGGCATGCGATCCAACCAATAGCCACCCAAGTTATCTGCTATCAGAAGATAGTCACTGTAGTTAGTGAGGATAGAACTTGGAATCCATGTTGCATTCAGCGAATTTTCCACTTTGACATTAGACCACAAGTTTATGCCCCTCATCCATTACGGAGAAGATTAGTTTCCTTTATTACACTTGGGTTTTCCATTTTGTTAGTCACAGCTATTTAGATCTTTCTTTAGTAATGTAGTTTGTTGAGAAACCTAGATGACTGCTTGAAGGACCCAAGTATCTTACTTGGGAAAAAGAGATCTCTTCTTGTGAGGGTAGAAACAATGTAAGAAGTTCCAAGATTGTTGCATAAAAGGAGATATTAATGTTCCTGGGTTATATATTACCTAATGGTTGTTTTTGGACCATTATTTTTAATATTAAATTAAATCATGAAAATTTATTTACATGTTTCAACTTCTTGGTAATTGCTCAAGTTACCACAATTTGCATACTTTAGCACTGAAACATTTGTTTTTTTGTTTCTTGAACAGTTGAATGTGGGATGCGTTAATGTTAGATTTTTTATGATTTACCAATTAATCATGGTTATAAAATATTGTATTCTTTAAAGCCTTCCATGACATTGTGAGAAGTCAATTGTGCATTGTTTAAGATGCAAATTAGCTATTTTTAGCTGCAATTTGGGATTTGGAAATCAATAAGCAAAGAGAATTTACGTATAATTCTCTCCACAATCATTGGAGTCAATGCTTTATCAATAGGCATATACTACGTTATATAAAGCCTATGGCTAAAACTTGTGATAAGAGCACATACAAGATGGCATTTTGCTGGTTGCATTTTCTAGATTGCCAATTTTTTTAACACTAACATGGGTCTGTTTTGACCTTGGATCTATTATTTGTCAAAGTAGTTCTCTCCACAACAGTCGGAGTGAATGCTTTATCTTTTTTTCACTGATGTCAAAAACTTTTGATAAGAGCACATATAAGATGACATTCTGGTAGTTGCATTATATAGATTGCCAGTTTTTTAACACCAACATAGATCTGTTTTGACCTTGGATCTATTACTTAACGAGAGGGATAATAAAAAAAGATTTGGGTGAGATGGATTTACTCTAGTTTAAAAGAAAGAAAATGTCTTTTTCTCTAAACATTAGATGCTGGATATCAAATTTGTTTCCATTTTATCTTGTTAGCGTTACATAAGCAGACAAACAGCTAAACATCTCTTCTACCCATGGCTATAAAATTCCCTTGCATCTCTAAGTGCACTAATTATTATGCTATTGAAATGAGCATTTGGGAGTCTAGAATGCAATTTTAGTGGAATATCTCTGATGTTAGAGTTAGCAGCAGTAGGTTTGTTGTGGGCTTTTAGTGGATTAATTCCTATGTTGAAAGTGGTGTAGGCATGTTTGAGAGCATTGGTTGTACTTGAATTGAATATGAGCATGCTCAGTGGATTTCTAACATGCTTCTCTTTTTTATTGAACATTGTTGTTGATTACATATTTTTGGACATCAGTAATGACTTCGAAACCGAGACCCATAGTAATGTAGGGAAGGTTCATAGCTAGCGCCACTGTGGCACGGTGCATACACACACACATGACCATTGAATATTATCACCCCCAACACCTAAGAAGGATGAAGCTCTTGTCTTGAGAATTGAAATTGAGGCTTGTAGTAATGTAACGAAGGCTCATCATCAACTACACAAACAAATCACTTTAAAAGTGGATCGATGGTAGACGCATTGTAAACACACACATACACACACGATCACTAGGTATTATAACCCCCAACACCTAGGAAGGTCRAAGTTTGTCTCAGGGATTGAAATTGAGATCTATGGCAATGTAGTCAAGGCTCATAACCAAACTCCACAAACAAATCCATTTAAAAGTGACATGTTGGTGCTAGGCTAAGTCTAGATGCACTGTAAACATACATGCACACAAGACAATCAAATACCCAACACCTAGGAAGATTGAAGCTCTTGTCTTGGTCGAGTATTATAATTGTTGTAATGGTGTGAACTTTTGTTGAATATTAATTTTGGAGGATAATTTTTCTGGGAACGAGAGTTGCATGGGCTTAAATATTGTCATAATTGATATTGAGTTGAGGAACTTGAGGCTTAAATTTAACTTTATGCTTATGAGGTGTCTATATTCTCTTTTGGATTTGAAAGTCTTGTGATAACTTTGTGGGTAAAAAGGAATAGTCTTAGAAACTTGGGTATGTTCGAAATTGTCTTTTTGTTATTTTGTATTTTCTAATAAAAAGCCAAGCCTCATATGTACAAGCATTAGTTCATTATCATCAATCAATTGACATTATTAAAATTTTTGAGATGTTTATTATAATATTATCTTGATTTTGATGCAACTTAGATGACTTCCAGAAGATATATAATATAAGTAATAGATGAGGATTGTACTTGTACTTTAGAGAGTTCGTAATCAATGAAGGCTTTATTATCTCACCACTTGCTCATCACGACCACCTAAAATAATTAAAAGCCAAGTATTTTGAATAAATATTCAAATATGACATATGTACACTTTTTCATTTTTTATCATATGTTCTATTTCATAGGAATATAGGAACGTTGCATTTTAAAATAATTAAAAAACAAATTTTTTTTTGAAGAAAGCTTTAATTAATACTTAATTCAAATAATTTACATTAATACAATTTTATAGAGAAATATACATCATTGTAACTATGATGTATTTTCTTAATACCCATCAACTAGGTGATTGGGGTGCATATTTGAACTTATTTCTCTTTCAAATCGAGGCCAATTTTTTTCTCAAATTTAAAAGTGCCAAATACCCTTTACCTATTGATTATAAAGACCCAACAAGTTTTAAGAATTTAGAACCAGTTTCAGTATTGCAATTTTTCTTTACAAAATACCAATATGGATGGTTTCTTTTTGAAGCAAAAAGAGGAGAAAATAAAAAAGATACTAAAAGAAATAAATTGCTTATGTCCATCTTCTCATTGTAGCTTTATGTGTCAGCTTCATCTAGCATTTTACATAATAAAAAATAGATGTCATATGCCTAAGATATGCCAATTTCTCCCACATTTTGCTGCCCCATACTTAGCCATTTTTCATATTCTCCACTCTTTATACTTAGTCATTTTCTTTCATCTCTCCTTGCTCCATACTTAATGATTTTCGTTCCTCTCTTTTCTTTACTCAGTACTCTCCATACTTGTCATTTTTCGTACTCTCCACACTCCATACTTAGTCATTTTTTCTTACTCTCCATACTTAGTCATTTTCACTACTACCCACGCTCTATACTACTATATTTCACTACTACCCATATTCCTTACTAGGTCATTTTTTATGAATATGAATACGAGAGTCTTTCTCTGATCTCCACCTTTCATCCCCACTCCACAACTCCGCAACCTGCATTTCTATAAGTTTCAATTTGCACCTTCATTTTCGCATCACCCAAATTGTACACTCATGAATTAGTCATTTTTATTGAGTTTTACACTTTATTTTTACTCAATCTTACACTTACTTTATTTTTAACTTTGGTTTATCTAACTTTGCACCTCTTGTTCCTGCAACATTCCCAACACTTAGTCATTTTTATTGAGATTTATTGAGTTCTACACTTACCCCACAACCTTCTAACACTTAGTCATTTTTACTAATTTACCTCCATATTGCCCTCTTTCTATGTAATCCTATTGTCTGATATTAATATTCGTATTTCATGAAATTATTTATTATATTCCTTAAGTTTTATTCCCTTTCTCCCTCCTTTGGTATATTGGAACAGATGGCAATGAAGTGAACTTGTGATATTAGGACACATAACAATGAAGTGGACCTACCTTTGGGTGACACTTGGATGGTATCGGTTGGATAGAGATGACTTGGCATGATGACTGAGCAGTGAAGTGATAACAAAAAACTATATCATGCACAAGTTATGCAAGGCTCCATAGTTATCTTTATTTCACACAAATAATATGGGGATGCATTTTGCTTATAAACATGATAAGATAATTATTTTTCAATGCATGCGGGATAAATGAGACAGATTAACAAATCAAGGGTTCATAATTCATGTGGGTAGATCAATGATTGCTGAGTTCCTATCTTCCAGAGGTCATAACTTTTGATCTCGACGTCTAAATTGAGCAAATGAGAACTTGTTGGAAAGTTAGAGACACGAATAACACTTTGGAATTGGTTTCCATGGTTGGAATCATAACTATCATGCTCTAAAAATGAAATTATAGTCGGGTCTATTTTCTCGCTTGACAACACATTATTTTTGGAAAAATGGTTAATTAAAGGAATTTTATGAACTTCTGAAGTGGGTTCCAGTTGATGACATAGATATCTAAGTTCATATTTACAAATCGACAAATAAAATCATAATTGAAAAGCAGTTTCAAGAAGATGAAGAAAATATTATAAATAAATATGTGAAAGATATTCAAAGGGTTGATAATCATAAATTTTTGCAGCGGTGGAGTGTTTGCAATAAATAAGTTTTGTCTTTCCAAGATTTTGTGAATTCACCTGCTTAACTTTCTTTTCCATATTTCTTTCTTTTTGATTCCTTCTATTAGGTTTTTCATGTATGTTTGACAATAGAAAGATTTGACCCTGTTTAGCTCTTTTCTAAATTCTTCCAGTCATTTCTCATGATATTTTAGATCCAGAGAAACAAAATTCCTGCTTGTAAAAAAACAAATGTAGTTTAATTCAGTTTATCTAATTGCCATTGCGATATTGTTGAGGTTGTTTTAGCCCTCTTGTTTCAGACATTGTTAAACTTGTTACAGTTGAGATATTATTATTGATTTCTCTTTCAAAGAACTATTCACATGTCATGTTATTTTTGTGAATTTGTGTGGTGATGCATCAATGGATTCTTGATAAGATGATGCTTTACAAACTCATTTGATATTAATGCAAAAGTCTTGTAAAGTTCTTTGATGACCTATCCATTTTACTTTTTTTTTCATCTTGCAAAGACGATTCACATTATTTTTAAAGGAATACATAATATTTGTTGAAATAAGACTCCAAACTCTGTAGATACAAATAGCTCTAAAATTTTAATTTTTTTTCTTGAATAATATGATGTGCTTGACAAGTACATCTGTATATAATAGTTTGTACATCTGTATATACGAGTTTGCAAATATGTATATAGGAGTTCTATGGAAGATTTGCTGGGGTTTTCTATTGCATACATTTAAATTCATAAGAATAATCTTCCACATATCAAGAAAGATGACAACCACCTTTATAAAAATGCAAGAGGATTTATCCTCGTGAAGTTATCTTAAAGAATTTAAAATAGTGTTTTAAAGACTTTAAAATAGTGTTTTAAATGAACATTTTTAGCGAAACATATTGGGGAACGATTCGCTTTCAAGAAATCTGGAACTTTTTTAGAATTAGATATTATTGGAAAACTAGAAGTTGTCTGGTTGAAGTTTTGAAAAAAGATCTAGCAGATTGATTTAAGATGAATGGGGTTCTTGAAAACCTTGTTCAAGGAACATCATGTGGCCTTCAAGATATGCTATTAAAGTTTCCAATGCAAGTTAGTTATGTCAACTTCTATAAAATCAAAGAACCATCCAAGATTTGGAAGGATGAGTTCCCTAGTGACTCCATCATTAAAACTCCAGTTTTTAAGAAAGATTCTCTACGATTCCACTAAAAAGATTCCATAATTTCAAGAATATCTATATGATGACTCCACTGATGAATTTCTTTCATGTTGTGATGACATTTCATCTTCCTCACCAAGCCCAACAAAAGTTGTTCAAGTTTTGGTAAAGGAAGAAGTTTTCCAAAAAAATAAACTGTTGCACAAAGGTCCACTCAATTTGCAAGGAGAAGTTCATGCCTTGTCAAATATTTCCATGGAGAAGTTTCCCAAGTTCTTTGGAAATCCTTCAGAAGATGCAGATAACCATTTGGTTAAGTTTGAATATTCTTGTGATATTTATAATGTGGTTGAAGATGATGTTGCATGCCAATTGTTTATCTTAACTCTAAAAGGAAATGTTAGTGAATGGTTTTATTCAATGCCACCTAGAATCATCACCACTTGAGAGGTATTAAAAAATTTACTTGTCTAGAAATATTTCCCAAGGAAAGATACATATTCTCTTTTCTTGAAAGTCTACCATGAGATTTCTCAAGAAATGAATGAGGAAGAAACAATCAGAGATTCCACTTTCAAATTTATGAAAGTCTACCATGAAATTTCTCAAGAAATGTTTCCAAATGATGTCATCATTTTTTACTGTTATGAAAATGCTTTTCCCATGAATTTGAGATTTTTATTGAAGCAAGAAGGAAAGGGATTTCACTTTCATATTTATGAAAGTCCTTCATGAGATTCCTCAAGAAATGTTTCCAAATGATGCCATCATATTTATCTGTTATGAAAATGTTTTGTCCATGAATTTGAGATTTTTATTCTAGTAAGAAGGAAAGTGAAGCTGAAAAGAGTTGATGCAACAAACTTAAGTCATTGAAGAACATATTCATGAAAGCAATTCCGATCTTTTGAACTTTTCAATACACTTCCCAAAGCATCAAGAAAATGATGTAGAAGAGAAATTTGATGAAAGATGTGGAAATTTCTCTACATCAGATTATGTTATAGCAAGATTTGCCTCACCCTATGCAATCTTGCACATAGGGTCTTTTTCCATTTTCTTATGTAGACTTTTCATCCCATTTTGCAAATCCCAGAGCTAAAAATACATTTTTTTCCACATATACGCACTTTGCCTACTATACAACATGCGTATATGCAGGTTGCACCACTACAACCCGCGTACATCGAGATTTGTGCTCAAAAATGAGAAATGGTGTCGGGTTTCCATGTCAAGATAGGAGATCAATGATCCTTGGCCTTCCATATACTGGAAATGTTCTGACTCGACCCTTCAGTTCCATTTGAAGGCTATAAATGGGTCAATTCCGAGCTATGGAAAAAATGAGAAAGGATTCAACTTTGAGAGCAAAGTTACTCTGGATGAATTATTCACTTCACATTGAGTCTGCATCCCTTTGTCCTTTAAGTATGAACACAGTGTTCAAACCCCAAGCTCTTCCCTCATTGAGTGAGAACTCTATTGTCTCTCTTACATGAGCTTGCCTTTGGTGGAGGCCCAACTGGAAGGAATTTAGTTTCTTAGTTCCAAACCGCGCCGACATGGAAGTCTGTAACTTTTTCACTTCTGCTGATCATATATTAATATAAATACTCTTTTCCCGTCCAATTGATATATTGCAAATATTTGAATTGTTATTCCATGGGTGTATTTGTCATGTTTATTAATGGATTATGCTATCAAATGTGCTAACATCATATATTATCACCATATGCTTGCTTTGCTTGGTTGTTGAGGACTAGTTGCAGGTATATTGCTTTGGGCCAAGTGATCAATTGTGGACTTCATCAAACGTCTGGATGAGGTATGCCTTTTATCTTGTCTTGCTAACATATTTGTTTATATAGCATACTTGAGAATATAGTTGATTTCTGCAGTCATTTTCGTCTGTTGTGGTTTACTCCTAGCCATAGAGAGATTTTCCTCGTAACAAAATTGGTGACCATACTAGGGATTGAATCTTCTTTCTTGGGGTTTGGAGTGTTTTTCTTCTTAGATTGCTTTCGTTCATACTATGTTTCTTGTCATATCATTGCTTGACAACCTCTGTTCACTCTGGGTTTGAGTCTTTCATCCTTCTCCTTTTCTTAGCTATGTTTTTGAAACATATACGTGGGTTTTGGCTTGACAATCGTGTATATACGTGTGCTGTCCTTCTGCAAGCTGCGTACATACACACTGTTTCCTTGAACAATCACGTACATCAACCTCTTGTGCTTGTTTTTTGGGTTTGGTGGTTGCTCGGTAGGTTTTGATGATTGTTGAGTCTTCTTGGGTCTCTGTAGTGACTGTTAAGTGCCTGTGGGATGATAGGAAATCTGTCTTGGTTTGAATTTTTGGGCGGAGTATTTCTCATCATCTTTTCATTTTGATTGTTCTTGTACATTGGGCTGGGTGTTTTGCTCCTTGGTATCCTACTTGAGTTGTCTATTTCTATACACAATAGAGTCTTTATATATTAAGCTGTTGTTCAGTCCATGCATTTTGATTATTCTTATATTGAAAAATACAAAAATATTAGGCATTTTACATTGATTGACATTTTGATCTTTTGAGTCTTTGTCATTTAGCTTAGTGCATGTAAAAAAAGATTGCATTTTTATTTCAGAATTGCAGAGTT